>BJCM01241396.1:0-16061 GCA_018326385.1 Flaveria bidentis | reverse complement strand
GTGGCAACCACCCTGCTCCCCACAGTACGAGTCAAAGGCTCCTCGTCTGTCTCCTCCTCCTTATCAGGACGAAAGTCCTGATGGAAACCCACTGCCTCTGCTCCAACTTGGTTGGATGCTGGAGATGCTATATCAGAAGTGGGGGCCCTCGATTAAGTTGGCCCTACATCTCCACCATCACCACTATCATCATCATCAGAGTCATCATCCAGGAGCACAATCTGCTCGACATCCGAATCACTGTCCTCATGGCGCCACTTCCTCTTAGTGGGCGCCACGTAATCCCCTGGGCCAGGTGCCCAAACAATCTCCTCACAGGAGGCTTAACCTGCTTCCCCCTGTACACCTTCATGCGACCCAATATGGTGTCGTCCATCACCTCAAGTATTACTGCATCCTCCTTCTCCTTAGGCAGCGACAGTAGCTTCTGATCAATGATCATCTGAATGAATCGAGGGTACATACAAAACCCCTCCTTCCCCTTCCCCTTAATGTTCTCCACCAGATAGGTGAAGTCTATCCTAGAGAAGCTGAATAGGTGGTTTAGCACCAACGCCACGTAAGCGTTCTGGATCTGATTGGAAAGCTCGTCGAACCCTCCCTTTCGCGAAGCTATGCACTTGAGCAACACATGGGTGAGGTACTTGAGCTAGGGGCACAGGTTGATCTTGTTGAGCACACCTGCGTTGATGTCCCTAGAGTACTTAGCCCTCAGGAAACATCCTCGTACGGTAAGTGGGTCTAATCGCGTGGGACAATCAACGTCATCCCCAAACTATAGAACAGTCCGAAGATCATCCTCTGTGATCAAAATAGGCTGGCCGAATATCGAGCTCCTGATGCAATGGGGCTCAGAGGACATGTCCACCACAACGCTTTCCCAAAAAGCCTGCTGGACCAAGTGGTAAGGGGTACATGGTGTCGAGATGGCTCGGTATATCCTAGATCGTCGTAGAAATGTGATGATGCCCGAAAAGTCTGCAGCATTCCTGAAAGTTAAATCTAGGTGAGCACATATGTTATGCTTCGTGCTCATGGTCAAGCGACTCGCCATCTGTTACACAATATGGATAAACGTCAGTGTGTGTAAGAGAATAACCATTTGAATTTCTTAACTTGAATCTGTCTGTTCTATCGTGCGAATGAACTGTGCGACTGAGGTTTAGTCGTGCGATTGAGCTCATACGCACGGCTGAGTCATGCGTCTGTGCTCAGTCGTATGCTCTACCAAGAGGTTGAACCAGTCATGCGACTGAACTTATTAGCATGTTTCAGTCGTGCGATTATGCCATTCGCCCAACTCAGTCGTGCGACTAAGCCATTCGCCCGGCTCAGTCATGCGATTGAAGTTCATCAGAGCGCCCATTCGTATGACAGACTGTTGGTTCTTTCAAAATAAAATTTTGTGCAATTTGTAGTGTTAGACGTCGTGGTATGGCGCATTAGTCTCACAATCACCAAACATAGCCCTAATAACCTTAATTTTAACATTTTACTTAGTTTTATCAGTTTATTGGTCAAACTAGTCTCGGTTAAGTTTTAGGGCTTAATTTCGATCTTTTGAGGACGAATCGATTGAACATTTGACTGGAAATCATTTCATGTTACCTATGGAGTCACTAGAAATTGTTAGAGCGTAATAATCATAATCCAAGAACAATCAAACGAAATTTGGGTAGAGTGACAGTAAGTCGTGCGAAAAAATGAGCGATTGGGGGTGTATAGGGTTTGCGACCGACTCCCCCTCTATTTATACTAGGGTTTCCTCCAGTCGTGCGACTGGACCTAATCGCACAACTGGTTCGTACGATTGAGACTCAGTCAAGCGACTGACTCAATCAGTCACCATCAGTCGTGCGACTAGGTTTCAGTCGTGCGACAACCCCATTCGGTTGCTTCCATTCGTGCGATTGGTTCATTCTGATGATCCAATCGCATGAATTTACACATGTTGATGGTCCAATCGCATGTCTGGGCCATACGTGTGGCTCACTCGTGTGATTGGGCTCATTCGTCTGGCTCAATCGTACGGCTGGTCCACACTTATGGTCCAGTCATGCGAATAGCTCATTCTTATAAGTTTGACTCTATGAACATTTTACATTTATCCATTTTTACACTTGGTAAAACATTACAAGCATTCGATCATCTCAGACATGATCGTTTTTAACTTTGGAAACATTTAATCACTTTAGACGTGATCCTTTTAACAGTAGTACATTTTGTCACCTCAGATGTGACCCATTTGACATTTGAAAACATGTGTGGTCACCTCAGACGTGACCTTTTTAAGTGATTAAATCCCAGATAAAATTCCAATACATAGTCCGATGATTAAAACTAAATTTGACTAAAAATTGAAACAAAATAAAACAACTATAATCAAAAGATAAAACTGAACGTATTTTTATGATTTTGTGTGAGGTGAAATTTTAAGATAAATATCTAGTAGATTTATTTCTAGACCAGTACCGCTTCATGTTATTGTGACCATAATAGGAACGATTCATTATGGAATCATACAGGTAATCAAATCATTCGGGACGTGTTACCAAAATCTTTTGATGCTAGATTCTTGTTTTCATCGAGAGTCATTAGCAAGTTTAGGAAATCATACTAGTACTATAAGATGCACACATTAATTTGGACTTTCAAGAATTGCCGCCACGATGATTGTCAGTATACTTTTCCACTTAAATCCATACACAAACCTTTGACACAAATTGGTGATACATTAGGTTTAATTATTTCAACCAACATTTATGGATCCCATGCTTATATGGTAATCAACATTCCTCAGGAGATTTTTCGAGCGGTCTACAGGTTTTGTGACAAGAAGAAACTATTCTCAAAGCTTTCAAAGAGAAGCCAAGCCTTAGGTCAGTGCCACCGTACAGCAGAGAGGCGGCAAACATCAATGGATTCTAGAATATCTAGGTTATGCTTATCCCCAGGTCAGTGCTACCGCACAGCATAAAGGCACACAACATATCTTCTTGTGAGAGCATATATTTCTCTTTTTGCACATAACGCACCAACAACAATCGTTATTAGCTTGATTGCGTTTATTTTTCAATTGTTTTTCGTGCTTTGCTCTTTTTGTGGTTAACCTCACACAATTGTGGCGTTTATTTGCTCGTCATCCCTTATTGGAAATAATTGATTGTGTTAACCAGTGATAAGATGGGCACCCACAGCTAGTTGAACAACTTAGTTTGAATTGAAGTCACCAATGCGGTCTAATCATCTATTCTGTTGAATCTACCAACACATCATGTAGTAGTCTAACAATCTCTAGATCTACTTTCTTTGTGTTACCTTAGTAGTAGCAATTTTACTATCATTTTTCCTGTTATATTGCTCAGACTTCTCAGACTTATACTTTGAATTTTACATCTAATTCAATTTAAATCTTTTAAAGTCCCAACTTCTTTGTTCCTGTGTACTATCATTTTTCATAGTCATTGAATCGGTATCATAAATATGATCTTATTTCTATCAGCTAGCGTGTCCTCCTCCCTCATTTTTTTTGTACTGAAATTATAACAGCTAAAATTAACACTAACTTCTAAACCTATTCTCCCCCTAAAATTCTAAAACCAAAAATCGTTTTGCAGTTTTTGAATTTTATAAGACAAGAAATTGAAAAAATTAAAAAAATTAAAATAAAATAAAATTAAAAGACAGTGTCGGACTACACATTATCATCTTCTTTGATTACGTCACTTTTCTTTTTCATGCCATTAACCTCTAAGAGATATAGAAATCTCGGTTTATCAAAAGCTTTTGTATAGAGGTCGGCGCGTTGAAAAGCCGTATTTATTTTAACCACATCGATTAAATGTTTTTCAAAACAATCACACATAAAATGATATTTAATCCCGATATGTTTGGTTTTAGGATGTTGGATTGGATTTTTAGTTACAGCTATCATAGCAGAGTTATCAACATTAATAGGAGTATTAGAGAATTGCAAACCGTAATCCTGCATTTGCTGTTGAATCCAAATGATTTGTGAACAGCAACTTACAGCAACAACATATTCGGCTTCACAGGTTAACAGAGCAACCGAGGTCTGCCTATTACACTGCCAGGTCACTAATCTCCTCCCAAAGAATAGACATCCTGCTGACGTGGACTTGTAGTTCATTTTGCAACCGCCGTAATCCGAGTCACTATACGTCCTAAGCTTGAAGTCATCATCATGAGGATACCACAATCCTAGTGTTGGTGTACCCTTCAAATAACGAAAAATCCTTTTAACCCTAATAAGATGGTTGACTTTCGGTTTTGCCTAATATCTAGAGCATAGACATGTCCCGTACATGATATCAGGTCGTGAGGCTGTGAGATACATGAGGGATCCGATCATTCCTCGGTACATGGTGGCATCAACCAGATCGCCACTTTGGTCAGGTGCTACATCATGGTTTGTAGCAAGAGGAGTTCCAACTGCCGAAGCATTCTCCATATCGAACCGACTGAGAATATCTCCTACATACTTGGTTTGATGTAAGAAAATCCCTTAGGTGTCTGATCCACCTGTAAGCCGAGGAAGAACTTCATTTCTCCCATTGCACTCATTTCGAAAATTATGTCATAACTCTTCGTTTTTGGATCCAAAGATTATGTCATCAACATAGATCTGTACAAGTAGCAAGTCACCATCTTTTTCTTTGATAAACAGTGTACAGTCAATCACTCCTCTTTGAAACCCGTGTTTCACAAGATAAGTTGAGAGCTTCTCGTACCATGCTCTGGGGGCTTGATGAAGCCCGTATAGAGCCTTGTCTAGCTTGTAAACTCTGTCCCGATGATATGGATCCTCAAATCCCTCGGGTTGACTAACATACACTGTCTCTCGAATTTCACCATGAAGGAATGCACTCTTCATATCAAGTTGATGTACTTTAATCTTCATATAAGATGCATAGGCTAGGAAGATACGGATGGCTTCCATTCTTGCCATAGGTGCAAACACTTCGTTGTAATCAATACCCTCGACCTGTCGAAATCCTTGAACTACAAGTCGAGCCTTGTTCCTGATGATGACCCCTTGGTCATCCTTCTTGCACTTCAAGACCCATTTAGTGCCAACGACCTTAGCACCTTTAGGCCTATCCACCAGAGTCCACACACCTAACTTCTTGAATTGAAGAAGTTCTTCTTGCATGGCACTCACCCAAGCATCATCGTTCAAAGCGTCACTTACATATTTTGGCTCAAATCGAGACACAAAACATCGATAAGCTCCGTCGTGAAGGTATCCTTTTTTCATGACTGAGGCATAATCAGCTGAGTATAGCTGATTTGGTGTCTGTACTCCCGATTGTACATCCCCTATGACATTGTCCAGAGGATGATAAACATTAACTCGCGACCCGGGAGTGGTGGGAACAGCTACATCCTGACCTAGATTATGAGTTCTAGAATCAGAATTTGTAGCTGTTGGGGTTTGAGGTTTCGAAGTGTTAGAGGCATCAACATCGGATGCATGTGTACTAGGTGTAGCAGGAACCTGTTCCACCTGTACATTCTCCACATCTTCATCGTCAGAGGAGGAGTCACTAACTTCGGGTACTCCCCCTGAGCTGCTAGAAGATTGGCCTTATGAACCAGATGTTGTCGAGTCTAGGGGCGGTGTGTTTAGTATAGCATACATCATCTTTGTAGATAACTCATCATCAGAAGGTGTGAGAGAAATGTTGAAGGACTTGAAGAATCCATCAAAATCAAAAAAGAAGGTTGGTCCTTTTCCTTGCAGGAGGGGTGGTGTATCTCTAAACATTGATATTGCACCACACTTCTACTTGACCAGTTGAGTTATTGTAAACCCTCTTGTTCGGTATGTTGTATCCTAGAAAAATTCCTTCAGCAGCCTTTTCACTAAACTTTCCTCACTGATGTTTCTTCAGCAACGTACATGGTGCCCCAAACGGTTCGAGGTACTCCAGATTAGGTTTACGTCGTTGTAGCAACTCGTAACACATTTTTCCATGTCGTTTAACCACCAAGACTAGATTCGGAGTGTAACATGCATTGGCCACTGCCTCATTCCAGAATTGGATAGGTTGTTTCGAGTCTGCTAGCATCGTCCTAGCAGTCTCTATCAAGCTTCTGTTCTTCCTTTCAGCAACCTCGTTCATCTGTGGAGTGTAGGCAGATGTAAACTGATGTATAATTCCCTTTTCTATGCAGAATGCCTCCATCCACTGATTCTTGAACTCTGTCCCGTTGTCTGAGCGGATCTAACGTACCTTCAACTTGTATAGAGATTCCAAAGTGGTCACAAGTTGTTTGAGCGAATCAAATGTTTCTGATTTGGATTTCAGAAACATCACCCAAGAGAATCTGGAGTAGTCATCGGTGACAACATAACAGTACAGATCCCCAGCTATACTCTTGGTGCTCACTGGAACGAACAGATCCATATGTAGAAGTTCCAGAGGCAATTCAATAGAGTTGACATTCTTTGCCTTTTGAGACTTCTTGCTCTGTTTTCCCTTCTTACAAGCCACACAAAAATCAGGAAGTTGAAAGTTTTTGACATTAACTTCGTTTACCAAATCATTCTAAATTAGGTGATTCATCTTCCTTGGATTTATGTGTCCCATCCTCCTATGCCAGGAGATGGAATCTTTCTTAGTTGCCTTTGACAAGAAGCATTGGACTTGTTTATCGGTTGTTGAGACCTTTGTTAGATCCAAGACAATAAATCATTGTATCTTGAAGCTGATATTAAGACCTGGTCTTCAGGAACAGTGTATTCATTGTTGTCAAAGACTACCTTGAAACCTTTGTCACAAATCAGGGATACAGAAAGTAAGTTGTTTTGTAGTTGTTAAACGTAATTGACCTTGTCAAACTTAACATTCTGATTTCTCACTTCTCCATGTGCAGTGATGTATCCTCTTTTATTTCCCTCAAAAGAAACGTGTCCTCCTTTAATTTGATTGATGTTTGAGAGGAGAGACAAGTTTCCAGTCATGTGCTTGGATGCTCCACTATCTACAATCCAAGTGTTTGTGATAGCACTATAACGAACACCCTGCATAGTCAAAGGAAATGATTAGTTAAGGTTTGGGACCCAAGCCTAAACTAGCTTGGGTATCCCAGAGGAATCACACATCAGAAAGTCAACCCACTATCCATTTGAGTTCGAGGGTATATCATGCTTCTTACTGCTCTCAGTAACAGATATATGACTTGATTTTTCTTTCCACAAGCCAGCTTTGTGCAATGCCTGTTTGTGATAAACAGACGACTGGTTTATGGTTTGAACCTTAGTTTCATTATTTCTTTTAGGTGGAGTAATAGAACTCCTTTTAGAAGAAAATTGTTTTGAATCATGAAGCTCAACTTTCTTTCTAGGTGTCTGATACTGAGGACAATTAGAAGCTATATGTCCTCTCTTTCCACAATTGTAGCATAATCGAACTTCTACATGTTGGGAAGGACGTCTCCGTGGGGAAGAGTGTGAGACCGGTGTGACTTTGGTCTTGTTGGGTTTCAGCCCTTCTTGTTTGTATGTTTTAACTTCTTTAATAAACTTAACCTTTTGAGCAGTTGAAACATCTTTTGCCTTTTGTTTGTTTGGACTATTACGTGGAGCATGTGGTTGGTTAGTTTGTTTAGTCACTTTCTGTTTAGAAGAAGATGTGGTAGATCCTGACTATATATTAACCTCTTTAAATTGTTCGTCTGAATTAACAATAGGCTTTTTACCCTTAGATTTCAAAGTGTCCTCCTTCTCTTTAGTGGTAGATTCCATCTTTTGACATGGAATCTGGATCACTAACTAGAAGAGTGGTCACCACATGATCCTTAATAGGATTGTTGTTTACTGGTCGACATTTTGTATTTAAAAGAATCTCATGTGGTGGTGGAACCACTTTGTAACCTAATCTCTCCCCGTTGTTTCGTTCTTTAATCAAGTTTTTAACTATATGTGAAGAACTAGTCCAACTGTGCAGTTTTTGTTTTAAAGAATTTACTTCGACTTTCAAAACTGCTTTCTCTTTTTTAGTTTCTTCAAGGGAGTTCAAATAGAACTTAATGTCATTTGCTTGGTTAAAAGCCACAACTTCGGTTTCCCTTAGTTGTTTATTTAATAGTTCTATTTTTTTCTTTGTAACTATGCTCGTTTTGTTTTAAAATGCGATTTGATTCTATGCACAGTTGCAAGTCCTTTACTAAGCTATCGTTATGATCTAATAACCTAGCGAATTTCAAATCAATGCTTTCCCTAAATTTATTACATTCGACACAAGCATGATTATCAAACAATTTGTCTTTAGAACTTACCTGAGAAGATTCAGTTGAATCCACCATCAGTGCAGAGATTGTCTCTTCAGTTGCTGGAGATTCTGAACATGTAGTTGTGTCATATTCTACAATCACTGGTTTGACCATTTTCACAGCTTCTTAAGTTTCTGACATGGCTATTTCAACTGCGATATCGTCTTCACTTTCAGTATCATCATCCAACACCTCAACATTTGCAATGTTGGATTCTCCCGGAGGCATGAATTTGAAGGTCCAGTCTTGCCCTTCATCACATTGAGTAGTCAAGGCCTTTGTCTCGGTACTAGATGATGTAGCTCCCCCAGTTGGTTTATCGTGTCGGTTGAATGTTGAGAACGGGTTCCCGTTGCCGGCCTTCTTGGGCTTTACACATTCATGTTTAAAGTGCCCCTTCTCTCCATAGTTGAAATAGGTCACTTTGGACTTGTCAAACCCAAACGTAGTGACTTTGGTAGCTATCAAGTTTTGTCCTGTCTTTTTAACAAGCTTCTTAGCCCTCCGGACAGCACTTGCTAACGCCCACATTATGTTTATACGTTCAAGCTCGTTCTCGTCTACTTGTTCGTAGTCTTTGTCTGTGAGATGGCAGTTACCAATCTATCCTGCAACCAAGCCATCATAAGAGTGTACCACAACCGCCAATAAATCCATGTGTTCTTTAGCCACCTCAACAGTTTTGTTCCCGAGGTTCTCAGTCTTTAACTTTGTAGCATTAGCTTATGGTACAATAAAATGGGTACTTTATGACCCAGACGTGTCAGATCCAGAAGTTATGGCTTGTGACGGAGTAGTTGAACTGGAAACAAAAGTCGTCTGAAGGGGTGCTCCTGAACTGGTTGCTGTAGATGAGGCGTTGTAAAGCAAAGTATTTTGATCATACGTTCCTTTATGCGACCTGTATTTCATCCTAAGTTCCTCCTCTATTAATTTAAGGATGAAATCAATTATATCTAACTTTGCCAAAATAATGTTCTATCTTAGGTTAGATACAAATGATACCCACTTCTCTGGTAACCCATTAGCCAAACTGGAAACCTTATCTTCCATCGACGTTTTAACTTCATGAATATGTAGCTCCATCATGAGATGATAGAACCTGTCGATTACATGATCTAGACTTTCCTTACCTATTGAAGAGAAGTTGTCAAACTCCTTCTTCAATGCTTTTGCCTTCGAAACTTTTAATGAAGCATTCCCGTCATAACGTTTTTCCAAGGCTATCCACAGTTTCTTAGCCTGTTTATTCTCAGAGAATTGATGGAATATATCCTTCGGTATAGACTGAGTTAACAGGGCGTACACTTTCTTCTCTGTGTTATATTTTGCCTTCTGTGTGTCATTCATCCATCCCAAAGTTAGTTTCACTCCATCAGCACCTACAGGCATGTCATACCTTGTCTCGATTGACTCCCAAAGGTTGGGATCAACTCCATTTAAGTAAATATCAAAGCGTTGCTTCCATTGAGGGTAATCGTCTAACGTTATTAGCTTAGGGGGTTTATTGTGATTCCCTATCTCATTTTCCAGAAGTAAGATGTTCTAGATTCGTGTGTCTCTCCCTGCAGTAAAAGCTGAGTATTGCTCTTCCATTTAGTAAACTTCAAAAAAATTTAGTCAAATACTTTGCTTATGCGAATGAAGCACTCATGCGATTGAACTTATGCGATTGGGTCAATCGTGCGAATGGAGTATGCGGATGAATTCAATCGTGCGATTGAATTCAGTCGTGTGAAAAGATTGTGCGGTTGGATTCTATGCGAATGAAGCTAGTCAATCGTGTGAATGAACGAGACGACTGAGTTCAATCGTGCGTATGGAGGATGCGAATGAGTTCAGTCGTGCGATTGAGTCAATCGTGCGACTAAACACTGCTGCTTTTGCAAAAATGAATGTTTTGAACACTTTGACGCAAAAACACGAATTTCTTACGAACCCTAATTGTCGTATGACGAAAAACGTTAACTTTATGACCAGAAGACTTCGAAAACACCTTTTTGACACAAAAAGATTGAATTTTTGAGTGAAAAACACAATTTTTTAGGCCAAAATCGATTGAATCACACGTAAATCTAGAGCCAAAAGCTCTGATACCACTTGTTAGGACCGTGTACGGACGGAGTACTAACTGATTTACGTGTATACCAACTCAAATAGTTTGGAATCCTATTTGATTGGCTATCCAATCAGTGAAAACGCACGTAGAATCAATCTTAGAATGAATCTAAACTTTAAGAACGATTGCAATACGATTTAGTGCGATCTATGAACTTGGCACAGGGTCTCTAAGGTCTCTGGATGGCTAGGGTACGAGTAGGAGTTGAAATATTGAAAGTGTTATCTTTTTCCACGAATTAAGTGGTATTTATAGGTTAAGGTTAGTCAATCGTATGACTGGACCATTAGCATGGTTTAGTTGTGCGACTAAAGCATGCGACTGAGTCAATCACACGACTGAAGGTTCAGTAGTGCTACAGAGTCATACGTATGTCTCAGTCGTGCGATTGATCCAGTCTCCTGGTTCAGTCGTGGGACTGGTCCATTAGCATGAAGTATTCATGTGTATGGTCCATTAGCATGGTCCATTCGCATGAAAACTTCATACGACTAAGTTTGAATATGTTTCTCAATTATTTCTTGACTAAGATCTATTCAAACAACCACAAAGCTATATAGTTAGTTCAATATGCGTTAATAAATAACAAACATTCAAACATACACTGAAACATTTAAACTTAAGATCATCAATCACATATTCTGTTTCATTCAACTCATACATTTCATTTACATTTAGGACATGACAGACATATTACATTAAGATCGTAAACTAGGTACATTTGTATCAACAATAAGCATGATGTATTCATGCGTATGGTCCATAAGTATGGGCCATTAGCATGAATACTCATCCGACTATGTTGAACATAATACTCAATCATTATTGACTAAGAACTATAACAACTTCAAACCTATATAAGAAGTCATACATATGAATTAAAGATAACTAAACAACAAAGAATATATCATAATTCATTATATTGTCAAATTACACATATGTAAGAAATGAAAAACTTTTACATTTAAGCTCATAAACTAGGTACACATGTATCTACAGAAATGTCGCTAATGGTTTTTCAGATTTTTTTAAATTATTATTAGCATCGACAATGGGTGTTACTAATACAAACTTTTGCCGCTACATCATTAGCGGCGACTTATTAGCGGCGATTTCTTTATCATTACCTGCTAATTAATAGCAGCGACAGGTCGCAGCTAATAGTAATAGCGGCAACAAATGATAAATTTCATCGCTAATCGTCGAATTCTTTGTATTGACAGTCAGAACCACTCCCCTTTCTTCTTTGTCCGACTGACACTTTCTTCTTCCTTATGGCACTTGTAATGATTTGTTCCCCGGTAACCATATTCGAAAAACTTTCTCCCACAATAATATTAGTTGCCTAACCAATAGTCTAACAACCCCTTTTAACAACTCTAGTCAATATCTCAAGTAGCAATAAGTATCATATCTTATAACTACAAGTTGCAAGCTTTGTGGTTCTGAAATTGCCAAACCTATGTTTGTTGAAGATGGGTTCGCATGTGGTCGTTATGGGGGTGGTGGCCGACAATCAAGATAATGGGGCATAGATGTGACTGGTGGTGGTGGTTTTTGGAGATGGGGGTGTGCAGTGGTGGTGGTTGTCGGAGACTGGGGTATGAGGTGGTGGTGGTGGCTTTTGGAGATGGGGGATGTGTTTGTGGTGGTTGTATCGGGTGACAAAGATGTGGGTGATTAGAGGTGATGGGTTGTTGTAGATGAAGAAGAAAGTGGGGATGGGGATGGTGGTGGGTTATATAAGGTGAATGTGGGTCCATATAATAATTTATTTTTAAGTTTTCTTTATTTATTGTTAAAGGATCAAATGATACTTTTATAGCTACTTAGTGGAATTAATCAACGGCCGGTTGACCCAAAGACGAAATATGTTACGGTTTTTCAAATCTTAAGACTAAACCTGCAATTTTTTAATCGCGGTGACGAAATATCGAATTTGAGAAAACCTTAGAGACGATCAATGTAATTTACTTTTAATTTTAACTATGATGTATCTATACTATCACATAATGTATTTGAGATATACAAAGTTTGCATCATATTAAATTAAAATATATCTTTTTTTACAAATGGTACATGTATGGTCTTAATCGGGTCCTCACTGCCCATTACACAGTTAGGACTTCATCCCAACCTCCTTGAAAAGATAATCCATAATTGAAAAAATCTCTTGACTGATTCAATATGTATTTTTCCACCTAAATTGCAATATCCATATTAGAATTTTGAAAGTAAGGAATATGTCGTTAATATATAATCTTTGATTAAATATTATTCTAATTTAGAATTTTCAAACTTTGAATAAATCGTTTTTTGGTAAAAAAAATATAACGGTAGGTTATAGTAAAAAATATATTAATATAGAAAATTTAAAAAGTATTGTGGACTTGACATGTATCATTCTATTGTTTTGAAAAAGAGGATATTTTGGTTATTATGTTAAATATATCAAATTATTATGTCATATATGTTCATTGTGTCATATATTAACACCATCTGTTATATTTATTGATCAATGTAGTTTATATTTTAGATCATTTTATGGTATTATTGTAATTGTTTTTATAGATTATATAAACTTGTTATTAATTATTATGTTTTACACTTAGAAGTGTACATTAATATACTTCACTAACGTATTTTATTAAAACTCATAGTGTTGAAAAGAACACTGTGTTATTTTTGTCAATGTTTTTTATACATTATATAAACTTGGTGTTATCTATCATTGCGTTATACAAGTAAAAGTACATGATTTTGTTATTTCACTAAATTTTTTTTAAAAATCATAACGTTTAATATTACACAATGACGATTAAAAACACAATTAGACATTGTGCTATTTTGTCATTGTTTTTTAATGTATTAGATTAATTAGTTGTTATTTTTTATTGTGATTTACATATTAGAGCTAGACAATAATATTATCCATCATTTTACTTTATTAGAATTCCTCATTTTATTTTATTAGAATTCATCATTTTAGAAAAATAAAAATTTATTAAAAAAACACAATAACCGACAAATAGACACAATAAATTGCACTAAAAGATACAATGATAAGATGTGAACTTAAAATCATAAAAAAATTATTAAAATTGTATATAACATTACTGTACTTATTTTAAAGATAAAAAGCCATTCGCTTTAATGGTGTAATTTTTATAAAAATATAATGTCGTACATAAATGTTACGAATGGTTAACAAAAATGGAGAACTTACAAAGAGTCAACAGAAGTGGCTATTACTAAAATACAAATACCCCTTTAATAAACTTTGTCCTAAAAATTAATTTCAATCATTGATTAAATATATGAATGATTGAGATTACTTTTTACATCTTTTAGTTTTATTGCACTTTTTATTTGAACATTTCCCAAACAAAATAGAAACCGAAATTAATTTTGTTTTTTGTGAATCTTATTTATAAATATAATCATTTGTTTTCATCAACCATGTATTACACGTGTACTAACCTATATCATGTATTCATATACAAAATTTCATACGTATATCATATATACTTCAAAAAAAAAACTTTCCAATGACATGTATCCTAATTAAGATAATATATCATATACACCATTAAAAAACTTTATAAACATCATATGGCCGTAAAAAGTATCTCAAGTATCGTATATGCCCTAACCACATAAACTATACATATATACTACTAGGAATTTATTAATGTCATATAACTTATACCAAAATTTAAATATCAAATATACCCTTGTATTTATTATTAAAAGATTCAAAAAATATCATTTCAATCTTCTATTTTTTTATACATAAAATTTTATATTATACTGCTTTTGTTTTTATAATTAGTTATAGTGGATTCAAACTGGGTTGTGGTCCAAACTGGCTTTAGGTTAGGTTTTAACAGGGTTCGTGTTATCTCATTTTAAATAACATAGTGGATTCATAGCGGGTTAAACCTGATTGGATTCAGCCGGGTCATGGAAAATTCGGGTTAGGGTAAGAAATAAGGCAAACATGTTTGAATCCGTTGGGCTGGACCTATGTTGAAGGGGTCAGGAAACGAAGTTCAATGTGCACCTCTAACATGCGATGGCCCCATTTAATCTCTTATAACCTTCTAGGCCTTATTAACTCTTACATTGGACCACATTTTTGGTCCATTTTCGTGTGATAGATACAAGTTGGGCTTGGGTCAGTATTCTTCCTAACAAACTACAGTTCACCGACTCAACCGGTAACTAGACTATTTGAGTCTTCGGTCTATGGTGTGGTCCACAATTTTGTCCTATTGTGAAACATTATGTTAAATAAAATATCAAATGTACATGTAATGACCTAAAAATATGGTGAACGTGTGCCAAAGCAAGTCGAACATGTGACCTATGTATGTAACTACATATTTACTAGTACGTCATGCCATTTTTTCTTATTGGGAGTTTTACATATTCCCTATATTCAAAACAATATATTAGATATTTCCCAAGGCATAAATGAATCACGTATTTCCCTCTCTTAATGCATATATATTACATATACATTACTTTCATTAAAATTAACTTAACAATTCACTATTTTATCTTTTTTTACTAAGGTATTTCACTTATTGGAGTTTTATTATTATAATTGTACAAAAAATTGAAAGTTATGTTTCGTATATGAAGATATAACTTTGATTAGTGGTGTTTATGTAACTTGTAATTTTATTAGATTTATTTATATAGAAGACTCGAACTTGAGCAAATATGTGATTAATATTCTTAGGAAGGGAAATGTGTAGAAATAACATAGTAAAATTATGGATACAATAATCATTCAATTACTAATGGTAATAAAATATGTAAATATGTCATATATATGTTTTAAAAAGAGAAAATATATAATTAATTGTTTAGTATGGGTAAGTATGTATTAATTAGTTTAGTAAGAGAAAGTATGTAAATGACCCTTTCTTATTTACATAGGGCTAGAACTTAGTTAATCATTAGGTCAAGAAAATTGGATTTTAATACTCTTGCAAGACCGTTGAAAGAGAGGGGGGGGGGGCAATACAACAGTTTTACAAGGAGGAGAGACTTAAAACACTTAGTAGAAAAACCCGTTGCCTTACTGCTTGGCTACGCCCCATTTCTATTTTTATTGGACACTAATACTAATAAAGAATAATATTCGTATTATGTGTTCGTTAACACCGGTCCAACTATCTATAGAAAATATTTCTTCTTTATAGAATTGATTATAGATTTGTTGCTAGGATTTTGATATGTGTATATCTAGAATTAAATTGAATTTATTGATCATTACATATAATTCAATTAAGATATTGTATGAAAGTATGATTCTCATATACCAGTTAGGATAAAACATTGAACACAAGTAAGAAGAACAATAAACAAGAACACTAAAATATGGTTTTAAAAAATAATGTATATTGCTCTTAAGTTCTTACAAGTTTAACAAAGCTTATCTAGAAATATAAGTACTTGAGATACTTTAGACTACATTATTGGTGCACATGTCCCTAGTTCCAGTTCTAATGTTTTTAAATGTGATAGACTTTCATCTTGTAACACCTATGTAATATTAAATCTTTGAAATGATAAACTCTTCTGTGAATGGTTGTTGATTGTTTAATGTTATATTTATTGATATTATGTAATG
>BJCM01241395.1:0-14976 GCA_018326385.1 Flaveria bidentis | reverse complement strand
AGATGGGTAAACTTCAGACCTTAACAACCTAAGAGGTTCATTCATAAGTCTGAAGTTGATCCTATATCTAGAAGAGTGAAGGTGGTGTTGAAGTGGAGTTCGCCATACACAATGTA
This sequence comes from Flaveria bidentis, assembly GCA_018326385.1. Classification (NCBI taxonomy): domain Eukaryota; kingdom Viridiplantae; phylum Streptophyta; class Magnoliopsida; order Asterales; family Asteraceae; genus Flaveria; species Flaveria bidentis. Next base: position 14,860 of record BJCM01241395.1, on the reverse strand, counting down.
TAAGATTCCCTTACGGGAAATGCCTCAGGACTTCACTCCATACTTTAAATGGTGGTATTATGATTGGAGGATGGGGGAAGCAGTCATAGTTTTGAACAGAGATGGGAAGATAGAGACTATCAGGGTATTTGCCCTAATGTGGCTTACTAACTTGTCTGTTGATGATGTTTACACCTTATACAAGTGGCCACTATTCTAAGACACACAATATATTATACAAGCTTTACAGTTCCAACATGTTATACGACTTTGCTTTGCATTCGAGATATACGTAGGAGTCACCAGAGAAGAGAAGTACAAGAAGTTTCAAGAGCATGTGAAGAATGTTAGAAAATAGGCTAAACGTATTGGCTTCAGAGGAAGATCACCTAAGCTTATGAACAACAGATTAATCCACAACAAAGCCAAAAGCTTGCTGAAGAAGTACTAAAGATTCTAGAAGAAGGTGATGACCGTGAAGTTGAAACTAAGCTTCTGGTGCATCTGCAGTTTGATAAACTCAGTCTGATTTGGTTTCAATATTGGAGCAATTGCATGCCACGAGAGCAACAGCAAAAAAGAGACAGAAGAACTTGGAGAAAAGCATGTTAGGCAATAGGATAAACTACAAGACTAACAGCAAAAGAGAGACAGAAGAACTTGGAGAAAGCATGTCAAATAATAGGATAAACTACGAGAGCAACAACAAAAGAGAGATAGAAGAACTTGGAGAAAAGCATGTCAGACAATAGGATAAACTAGGTCCAAGGGGGAGTTTATTGATACATTATGTTCCTAGTTTATGTTCTTAATGTAAAAGTCTATCATTTCTTACACATGTGTAATGTAATTATTCAATGAAATATGATATGTGTCTGATGTTTTACTTATCTTTGATTATTTCATATGTATGAACTTCATATATAGGTTTGAGGTTGTTGTACATAGTTCTTAGTCAATAATGATTGAGAAATGTGTTCAACTTAGTCGGGTGATTATTCATGCTAATGGACCATACGCATGAATAAGTCAGACTAATGAACCAGTCGCACGACTGAACCAGGAGACTAGATCAGTCGTATGATTGAGACATAAGATTGACTCAGTCGAACGACTGAACCTTCAGTCATGCGTATGACTCAATTGCATGACTCAGTCGCACAATTGAACCATACTAATGGTTCAGTCATACGAATGGCAGCTGCAAACCTATAAATACCACTTAATTCATGGAAATAGATAACATTGTGATAGAAACTTCAAATATACATAAACCCTAGCTGTCCAGAGCGTCCAGAACACCCAATCCAACTTCATATTTCGTTCTTTATCTATTTCTACTCATTTTTAACGTTTGTTTCATCGTTAGATTGATCGGCTTATCATTCTCACTAATTAGATCGTTATTCAAATAGGATTCCGCACTATTTGATCCGGTTTCACGCAGAATCCGTTAGTACTCCGTACGTACACGGTCCTAACACACGAAGGTTGGAGAATCAAGTGGACAACAAATGGCTAGTCCTGAACCTAATGATGATCCTATCAATGATACAGAGCGTGTTATTGATCATGTTAATGGAGAAAGGACAACAGACACTGGTAATGTTTATCAGGAGCTTCTTATGAGATATTCCTATTCAGGCTACTGAGGATCAACCTGTATAGTTCATTAGAGTGGGGTTTGTGGAGCCCGAGCGTGTTATGCCCATCCCTAATCCAATTTATGATGATAATAATGATTTAAATCATCCAGATTTTGGTTTTAGTGATGATGAGGAGGAGGAGGAGAATGACGATGGTGATGAGGGAGATGATGATAAAAAGAATGATGGTGATCATCAAGGAGGTGATACAGGTGTTTCTATTAGTACTTCTGGATCATTGGGTACTGCCAATGTTTCCGGACCAAGTCCCGATGATAGAGTTGATTATACACCATTAGATCCTGCTATAGAAGTAGCTTATGGGAAGGAATTTTACACTTTCTAGTGAAGATTGGTTGCTGAAGAAGAAGATGAAGATTTTAGTTCATTTGATGACTTAGAAGAGACTGTAGATTACAAGATGTATTCGGAAATAGTCCTAAGGACTTATTTTCTTATATATAAATTGAAGAGGGCAAGATATTGGGGAGACAAGTGCTAAAGAAATGACTAACAAGACAGCATATCAAACTAGTCAAAGTAATGTATGTCAGGTTGGTAATCTTACTATTGAAGCTCCTCCACCGTCTTCTTACATACACACGCTGAGACATTCCAAACCTTTCACAATGTATGGAAACTCAAAAACTATTATTAGTTGTGTATATGATGCTGAGAAGAAGCTTTATGTGATTAAAAGACGAGCTAGGACAATAGAGTCTTATTGAGATGAACACGACTTTCATACACTTAGAGCATCATATTTATATGCCATAGGTAATGTTCCATTCATTAACCCTAGTAACTATGGAAAGGGTAATTGGATCAGAAATATGATTTGAAGACACAACAAAACGAACTTCAAGGACTTTAAAACAAGCAAATCTAAAGTCATTGAAGATGAGACCCGGATTGATCCTAACCCGAACAAACCAATGAAGATAAGGGTTTATAAGCATCCATGGTATGTGTGGAAGATCCCTATACATGCTCTAGTGTCATTTAACATCTTGTCAAAGCTTATGTGGTGGAGTTGTGGAAACGAGATGGGACATTTGTTGATACATTGCGTTGATAAAATTATCGTATTATCGACATGTGGATTAGCTCAAATTTGGAAGAGATGATTTGATAAGGTTGCAGGCTTGTTTGATTACAACTGATGAATTAATCTATTTTATAGCAGCACTATTTGGTTGGTTGATCATAAAGGCCTTGGATAACAAGATGTATGCTTATAGGGCAATTACATGGTTGATGACGTGGACTTCTAAATCCATTGATTCACCGAGCCTAGGGGAGATGGTAGGGGTTGAACCTAGAGACTCGGGAAATCAAATCAAGATGAAGATAAAGATCAAGTCAATTGACAAGTATGAAGATGTCGCGTGACAACTTGCTTTTCGCATGACAACATCTTCTCACGCGAGAACTTGTTTGTCACACGAGAACCTATAGTTTAGTATCTATAGATGTTATGTAATGTAACTAGAGAGCTTTTTTCATTTCCTTAATTTCACACATATTGTAATCAATGAAAATTCAAAGAGCAATATACTTGAATTTATTTACATTTGTGTTAATGTATGTTTGATTCTACTTCATCTTCTTCTGTGAGCGATTACATTCCACATTCTCCTCACGAGATCGATTTTGTTATTGTGATCATCCTTACATCGATAGAACAAATGGTCCAAACAAAATTGTTTAATTCCTCTAACAACTTAAACATCATTTTGAGTATAAACCATTGGAGTAAGTAGCTATCTTTCAAGGGTATAAGGAGTATAGTTATCTTGCATGAACATTCATACCTAGAACATTATAGATCTAAATCCTATTTCATATAAAATATAAAGTTGGTTCAACCTATTAAACTTTAACAAAAAAAACTATCACACATGGGCTTGTAAAAAGCTTAAAACTTAATCTAAAACATGGAATCTAAAAGTCCTCTTGATGATACTATGAGAGAACCCTAGAAGTGAAGGTCTTCACATCAAGATCCATATACAAAATTTTAAGAACCAGCCTTGAGGCATATATCTATGCATGGTTCATGCTTAGATTAATGTAATATGATGCTAAAAGTCATACCTAGGGCTTTTCTTATACCTGGTTCTTCACATCACTCTATCTTTTCTCTCCGTGATTTTGCTTCTCTCTCTTTTTCCCTTCTGGTAAATGTGGAATCCAAGGAAGAGAAATGGGGCAATTTCTTTCACATGGAGAATATTAGTGTTTTACATATCTACAACTTTGCTCCGTTAACATTCACCTCTTTACATATTTAACCCTGAAATTTAGTATTTAATCTTATTTTCCTAAATACTTTAGGGTGTTGCATGGTATGTGGTGAAATCAAGGATGGTATGGAGCAGAATGAACATAATTGACAAAGTAGAAACAAAAATGAAAATGAGTATATAATATGCTTCTAATTCATTTAATAAAAACTATGTCGTTATTACGCATCTAAGCTTAGGTTCCTTAGAGCATCTATTAACTTTCCCATATATACATATATAATATTACCATATGTGAGTATGTATATAAGAATCCATTACCTGTACTAACTTACTGAGGATTCAATATGACACTATATACAATTTCCATTCTATGGTATCAAATTGAATTATCTTGGATACTATTCTACTAAATTAGAAATCTTCTTCTCTGGCGAAACCCAGTTGTAATTCCAAAAGGTTGGAGCTTCTACACTACATCTATTTCTTCTCTTATTTTGCCTTTTGTACTATCAACTACTATAATGGTAAGTCGTCCATAGCATCTTCTAACACAACATGCATAACATTAATTCTCTACAATCCTTAATATTATAAATTGTGTTCCGTTAAACTTAATGATAGTAATTTTCTTAACTGAAAACATCAAGATCTTATTATTCTCAAAACAATTGGATTGATACATCATTTGAATACGGATATACCCATACCATCAATTTCTATTGAGAAAGGTTTTAGAAAAAAAAGTATATGCTTATATCTCAGCTTTCTTGAGTACAAATCTCTTAAAACATTACTTTTTTGTGCTCATGGTTCGATTACAACATTACAGCTTTGGAAAAACATGGAGTCCTTCTACCCGCAAGTGTTCATGAAGCAAACTACAATCAAAACTAAGTTTCATATGTTGAAGCATATGTTGATATCTATCTTTTATTAGTGTAGTATTGCAAAATAGCTAGCTGATATTGTACATACCCCATATGATAATAGAATAGTCTATGCTACCTTTTTAGATTCTTCATGTATTAGACTCAAAATTGAACACTCGTGTGTTAAATATTGAGAGCCATGACCCTATACTAACATTTAAATCATCCTATAGCCATGTTACAAACATCTAAACCTCTTATCATACATCAAGGATTAGTGCTTTCAACTACAACTGCTACCACAACTATCTTGATCATCTTTCAACATTATAAAGAGAGTGTGATATGTACGAACAGACTATTATCTATCAAATTTCTATCAAATGAGGCTATACGGATATTAATTTCTAGCTTCTATATTAACCAAATGAATCGGTTCAATATGTTACACATAACAATGATAGTAGGTGTCGAGGTACTAGACAAGGCTTAAGTAGTCATACTGATGCAAGAGATGGTAATTAGTGATAATTTACTGGTGGCAGCTTCCTTAGACAAGTCAATAGTAGATTTTCCCCTTTAGGGTTTATTGACTTATCTCTCAACAAATTCCATTCATATGATTTTGGATTCGAAATTCTTGTGTCGTTGCCCCAAATATGTCTAACATATCTATATTTGTGGTGTTGCTTCGTTCAATCAGAGTCACAATTGGCAATGGTATGACGATTACTAAATCTTATAATAGCCATTCCTTCCTTATCTAATAGTACAGTTTTACTTAAAATATTCCTGTGATCCTAATTTTCCTAAAACTCTTTTGTTTATCACATGACCTGAGTTTCATTATCTTATTGTGGTCATCTTTTTAAGCTCTAGTCGAGCACACTCCACCACATGTATCTCAGACCCCATTAATTGTAGACAACGTCCTTTACCTTGATAGCTTTCATGAGATATGACATTCGCATTTAGGCCGATTATATTCAATGCTGTCTAGACTCTCATTTTCAAAACTTGTCAATGAAATTAGTGAATAAAACTTTCTAACTCTTATAACATTTCAAATCTACTAAATTAATGTTTCATTACTCATGTTACTTTTTCTAAAATTGCAATACATGTTGTATATTATGACATATGAGTGGGTGTGTCATCTATTACATCTCAATTTAGCTATCATTTTTAATCTCAATTTGGCTATCATTTTTCATCACGATGATATTAGCAGTTTACGTACTTGGATATATCCCTTATCTCATTATATATATTAAGAATGTTTTCACTTGCAATTTTAAACATTTATAGTGCAATGGTTCTTAGCATATCTTTTGGCCATATACTCCCTAAAATAATATGGCTGGAGTAGAAAACAGCCATCTTTCAAGGTGGCTCGAGAATTACTATTTTCATGCTCCTCTACCAAAGAAATTTTGGTATGATACCTATGTTATTGTAGTTTTTCTTATCAATAAGGTACGTATAATGTTTATTCATAATTCTTCTCCCTACAAGACTTTATGTGGTTCTTCTCCTTATTATTTAATTTTTCTTACATTTGGGGGTTTATGTTATTCAATTCAGGAAAATGCTTATGCGGATAAATTCGCATCCAAATTTACTACATGTCTTTTCTTTGGTTACTCGTTAGTCATTATGGCTGTTTTTGTTCTCTTTTTTTTTTTTGTTTCTTTTAATGTGTTTTGGACGTATTAATTTGTTGAACCACAGATTTGGTTGTCTTGGCTATATCACTATTTGTTTAAAGCAAAGACTTGGTTGTGTAATATGTCTCGGTTTTTACCGATGATGTTAATATTAGCGAAAGCTTTCTTCCTTTTTTGTGGATTTGAGTAGGGCTTAAACTCAAAGATCTGGACCCTCTTTCTTATTTCCAATACATGCATGCCACATTCCATGATGATTCTCTACATCTTTTATAATAGAAGTTGCATGATTTGTTACAACTTACTAATGTTATGGATTTTGTAATTTTATCTATTCTTAAATTTTCTTGATGACATCTCTCTCGTCATATTAGCGTTCAATTAGGTGATCCTCTTTTATTTTTAAGCACTATGATGGCTTTATAGTGTCATCACTTGATCAGACTAGAGATTGCTTACGTGATTTGCAAGGTTTATCGATTCTTACAGAAACCAATTGATCGTCAGTATGTGCCTATCAACCATATTATACCTTAAGGTACTATATCTCATGAATTTGGGTTATATGCTTATCTCATGTTGACTAGGCTTGTTGTCCGAATAATCATCACTCAACTACCTGCTATTGTATTTTTCTTAAACCCAACCTTATTAGTTGATGTACCAAAAAACAACTAACACTGCTCGATCTAGTACGGAGGATGAGTATCATGTCTTTCTACACTACTACGTGATTTGCTAGTTTACATTTGTTCTGTAGAAGTTATGTGCTCCTCATTCTTGCCCACCTAGATTATTGTGTGAAAAACATCTAGATTTATCAGCATTTTCTAAGGAACGTGCTTTTAAATTAGTCTTAGTGTCCTATATGGTCCACTTCAATTAGCTTGGATATTGACCAAAGAGGTATCATGCGTTATTGTATCTGGTTTAGTTTGAGAGGTCATATTACAACTACTATTTTTACAATTAGTTGATTACTTTGTATAAAAGTTAGGAGGTTATGTTTGTTATTATGTATGTTATTTGATCATCCCTTTCTCTATATGGAGGAGTACATGACATATATGATTGATTGAGCATTATATTCTAGATACAGTCTGTTCATACATTTTTTTATTGTGAAAATTACATTTATAAACATAATTATGCAGAGAGTTCATATTACATGATATATATGTTGCACATGATCATCGTTTGCTATACTAATCATCCTTTTCTGCATGAAGAAGCATATTTACCACTTGGCTCATTGTAGGTCTTGCATCTCTATCTTCCTCGGTACATTGTAAAGCAATTTTCACAAGTTTTATCAAAGTACTCGTATCGTATTCGCCACATGTATTACTATCAACAATTTCATTAATCCGTGTTTGGTTATCACTGTCGTTATCAGCACCAATCTTCTCTCTAACCCACTCGACCAACGTTTGGTCTCTCCCGCTACTCTCAACAGTCATTGGTTGCATTTGTAACGGGCTTTTTCCCGTTATCATCTCTAGTACCACCACCCCATAACTGTAGACATCAACTTTTGATGTGATTGGAAGATTGAACACCCATTCTGGAGCCATGTAACCTCGTGTCCCCCGGATCCTAGAGAAGCTTGAATCATCACCGGTGCCTCTATCAAACAGCTTAGACAGCCCGAAATCCGCCACTTTTGGGTTGTAATCACTGTCCAGCAAAATATTATGTGGTATGACATCACAATGCAAAACCCACTCCAAGCATTCCTCATGTAAATAAGCCAATCCTTTTGCTATACCAATTGCTATTTCTACCTTCTTCCCCCAATCAAGTATGTTCATATTCAAGCTTTTAGCAAGCGACCCGTTAGCCATATACTCGTAAACCACGAGGCGATGTCTCCCTTCGACACAATACCCCCATGTCTCTATAAGATTCATGTGGTTAAGCCTCCCAATTGTGCTGATTTCTGCTTGAAACTCAGATTCCCCTTGGAGATCAGTAGCCTCCTTCAGCACCTTTATCGCTGCTGTTCTGTCATCCGATAACTCGCCTATATACACCACACCGGCTCCTCCTCGCCCTATCTCTTTGCTAAACTTATTCGTTGCGGTTTTAAGCTCAGCATAAGTGAACCTTTTAAACCCTGATGCTGCTGGAAAGTAGCTTTGTGCACTTGAAGCTAAATCTTTATTAGTAGTATATAAGAAAAAGATTATCAATACGATCTCAAGAACACCAATCACACCGCCAATCAATAACAGAACTTTTAACGACCCATTTTGGTACTTCACTTCGTAAGATCTTGAAATGGGCATGATAAGATGTTCTGGACAATGGTATCCTGATCCATTGGAGATCAACTGTTGAGGAAAAGATGACAACAATCTCTTGGGCAGCTTAATGTACATCGAATTTTCGAACCCTGATTGATATCCATTGTATAAAAGATTCTTTAGGTAGCATTTGTAGTATGAGTTATCAAATTTGTATTGGAAGCCTTTGCACTCGCAATCTTTCAAGCAAACTTGTTTGCAGGCTTCAAGTGTGCTGTTTTCAAGATAGTTAAAATCATAACCATAATACTCCACATAAGGAAGCACACCATAATCTTCTTCCTCTTGCTCACAAGGCTTGAATATTGGTTCACAACCGGAGCTCCAATCGTTCGGATTCTTCTGCTTATATCCATGAACACAGCTGCATATTCCACCAGTTTGTTGAGTGTAACTACAAAGACTATTTGGCCCACAAACACCATGAATCTTGCAAGGTGTTGAAAATGCTTGCCATTGAACCTCCCACTTCTTTCTCTCATTTTGATCAACAAGACTATAAACTCTAATATTACCATCATAATCAACCTTCATGATTCGTTGTCTTCGCGCTCCATAATCTGATACAAAGAATCCGAACTTATCAGATGAGTTAAACTCACCATAGTAGTCGAGTTTCGCTACTCGACTGTTGTTGTAAGTAGATCTCCCAGCCTCCCAGGATTTCAGGTAAGGTGCAGGCCAGTAAACACTCGTGATCTCCGGGCCGTTGTAAAGAAGGCTCAAAACATTAGTGTTCTCAAAATATAGCTTAAAGAAGCCCGACGAAAAGTTCTTCGTGCTTCTTGAAGAAACCAATTGCGAGTTTCTTGTGAACAGTTGATCTGGTAAAAGAGTGTCTGTTGGGTGATCAAAACTTTGCCAAACAACATATGGATTCCCACTAACTTGATAGAGAACAAGATTCCCAGTGTTTTCAAGTTGCAAAACAAGTGACCCATTAGTTGTTTTGGTCTCAGTAGACCAAACAATGGAGCCATCAGCATCTTTCAACACAAGATTACCATATTTGTAAAGGGTAAGTTTGGAGTTCTTCCCGTTCACCGGTGCATCACGGTTCGCGGTCCAAACAACGGTCGGATCCTTGTTTTTGTCCAGTGGTTCGGTGAACCATATCGAAAAGCAGTAAGCGTTGATGCCCACTTTGTAAAATCCTGCAGTGAAGAGACTATTTGGGGAAACAAGATGATCATCTTTGTGATCAATGGAGATTGATGAGCCTTTTGTTAAGGAATTAGATGGTAAAGAAGAACACTTGAAGGGTAAGTTGGATACAAGTATGAAAAGATGAACAAGAGAAAACCAAGTTGGCATAGCCATGAGGGAATAGCATCTTTGGCTGGTGGTTGATTGATAATATATACTTATTATAACGTATTTTTATTCAAGGCTGAGTAGTTTTTTCTATTTTTTTAAACACAATACATTTTAATTGAAAATACATTAGTTAGGTTGAATTTTCAATTAACATCATTATCATTAGTTTTTTTAATCTTTCATGTTTTAAGAAATTATTATTATGCAATAATATTGTACTATACTATCTACATTTTTTAATTTTATATTAAATATTCTTATACATTTTAGATTCTTTAAATGCTTAATTACTATTTATTACAGTGTTGTGTTCAAAGCTGATACAATGATTCGCTTAACTCATTAGAATGATATATTTTAATTTTGTTAGTTTTAATTAGATTTTAATTTTGTTATTACAACTTATTTTTATTTAAGGCTGAGTTGTTTTTTGTATTTTTTAAGCAAAATACATTAGTTATAGGTTGAGTTTTCATTTATCATCATTATAATTAGTTTTTTTAATCTTTCATGTTTTAAAAACATTATTATTATGTAATAATATGGTACTATAATATCTACATTTTTTATTTTATATTAAATATTTTTATACATTTTAGTTTCCTTAAACGCTTGATGTAATGATCATTACGATGTTGTGTTGATACAATAATTCGGTTTACTCATCAGGATGATATATTTATTATAATGATTATTAATAGAGGTGATTATAATAGTGCTTCCAACTCTAAGATTTGTTTTGCTCTTCTAATAAGTTTTGACTACACTAGAATTGTAGTAGTTTTATAAAAGTTTATTATGTTTTTTTATAAGTTAAAATTTAAAACACTAAATAAATGAGTTCTGCATGACAACTTGTATATACGGATTAACTTATTGTATCTCACAAAATACAGATCGTTTCAGCAAAAAGTTTACACCAAAACATTTAAAAATAAATGCAGGTAAGTTATAGTCTCAGAACGTTTTTAAACACGATATATTAAAAGATATAACTAAAATTTTAAAACATATTAAGTTTTTTTGGTTTATGGGTAGATAATATATAACTTTTTGCAAACGTTAGTAAGTGTAAGGTTATTATATAACTAATTATAAAGGATAATATGTAAATAATATTATAAATATCAATTTACTTTCAAAAATGGTTGTAACTTATCTATTAAATATAGCCATTGCTGTTAATTTTATAGTATATTAAAATACATCTCTCATATAAAAGAGTAACGAATATACCACATGACGCTCTCGCGTTACTTTTTGAAAAAAGTTTCCCGCCTAAATTAATATATTATTTTAGTCAAGTTTTTATTTTAAGAAACTAAATTAATAATAATAATTCATTTTGTTTTGAATTTAGTTTTTTATATTATCAACTTAGTTGTGTAATTATATTGTTTTAATATATATATTTTTATAGTCAAATAAGATTCAATTTAAAAAAATATAAGAAGACACAAAGAATTAATTGATATAATGATATATTTTAGTTTAGTGTGATCATTTTAATACAACTGGGTTATATTATTCAAAAAAATATTCGAATATTTATAACTTATAAATGAACATTTTATTTTTCATTATTATAGTAATACACAACTTAATTATTTTGAAATATGTATACCTCCATAAATTACATGATTTTTATATTTTCAACATGTGTATTACACGGGTTTTAGTAAAACTTGTATAGTATATGTAAGTACTTTTCTGTTCGTTGCAAAGGTGTGTATAGGTAAAAAAAAAATTAAAATTTCATTTAGCGTCCTAATGTATTACTATGCGTATGTTCTCAACTTGGAAATATGTTCTTAAGCCACCTTTAATTTATATGTGAACGCAAAAATCATACCCAATGTAAGTTGTATTTGTGGTCTATTTAGAAAAAGAAAAATCTAATTTAGACTAAAAAATTGATATTGGTCTTTATAAGTCAAAGTTGTCGGGTCACATAAGTCCTTGGGTAATTATGAGCCGCGCACCAACATCACGAGTCGTTGATAACATCTGTCCCCTTTTTCACACGGCACCAATTAAATGTTACAATATATCTAATGTATAATGTCATCACAAGCTTTTTTTGTTAGGTTAATTATTACATTAACCAACAAAAACTCACTTTCCCCCTCATTATCTAACCTGAACACCAATTTGGACATACACTCATAAACAAATGATATTTTAGCTTTTTGGTCTTAGCGTTTTACCTTGGGATCGATTTTCCACATGGTGTATTAGATGATCAAGCTGAAAATAATTGTTCGGTGACAAAAAAAGATTTTCCATATCAATTAAGAGAGCAACATGTTTTTACTTTAAGGCCAAAGATTTTTCTTATAATATTTTAATTATGCTTTTTTACAATTTTTATTATTTTAATATTATATAAAGTTTAGATTATAATTTTTCTCTATTAATATGTTATAAATTTTCAAATATAATGTTGCGACACATTAATTTTCATTTAAGTTACATTAATAAATTTCATTCATAATAGAGTTGTAAATAATAATATATAAGTCATCAATGCACAACTTACAATCCGTTAAATCTATTCAAGGTTTCAAAGTTTTATAATTTTTTAGTAACATCTTACAATGTTCAAAAACGAAATTGCTATTACTATGTGATTTTTTTTTTCAAAACCAAGTTCTTGATGTAACTTTTATTCAATATCACGTTGCAACTTGCGAATTTACACCTACTTATATTTATTAATTACAATGTTCGAATTCCTTGAAATATGCACAAATATACAACCTAAAAAATTTGTATAAATTATGCAAATAGAACAGGATAAAGATCCAAAATTTGTATTTACATATTTCTAGTGAAATCTACTATTTTTGTTAATTGTTTCTTTGTTTTTCTCAATAGACCTTACCTGTTTAGTATATTCTGTTATGCATCATATTCATTACTAGGTTAGTGCCTGAACCTATGTGTTATACGGTTGATGAAAACAATAACACGTCTTTAGGAAGCTTGTGAAACAATTCAATTATCATATATAATGTAATGCATTACTTGTGACACGTTATAATAAGAAATACAATTAGATTGACACAAATAAATAATTCTTATAAATCTTTTAAAAAAAATATTGCATACAACATTTATTGTTTCATGAGTAACCTTACCATCTTTGTTTAGTATATTAGTAATTTGATTCTATCTATACCTTTTACTTTCGATAATATGAAATACATTTGTTCATGATTGAAAACTAGTTCTTTTAAATAAAGATCAGTTTTAAATATGATATCCAAAAAACTAAGATGTCATAGATGTAACCCATAAAAAAGTTACCTTTCCATTGCTAGTTCTACTAATATTAAAATGTAATTTAAGTGAATCAATGTAATAGAGAAGTAAACAATTTGAGTAAATACACGTAATAGTCGTCATTAACTTCAATGCACCTATCAACTTTCAACAAAATTCACCACATGAGTTGATTTTGAAATTGAAAGCTAGTTTCATTGAACTCGAAAGTCAAATTCTAAACATTTTCACATGAAACGTTTGGTAAAACTTTATATTCAATTAATGTTTAGTTTTCTTTACCTTCTTTAGTTTGTATTTGCATGTCAATTTGGGGAAGCAGAGCAAAATCCATAGACAAAAGAAACAAATCCCAAATATGAAAGAATCAAGGAAAGCAAAGATGAAGCCATCAAATTAAGCTACCTATAAGCATACCTTTTTTCTAAAATCACAATGATAAGAATTTCACATAAGCAATTAACACTAAAATTAAGGTTAACATAATAATTATTGAAAACTAAATTAGTGAATCATACGGCCCTATAACAAAAGAAAACAGAGGATGTGATTATAAACAAACCAACAATTTGAAAAGGACGAAAGTAGTTTAATATGATCTCACTCTATTGGCCAACAATTTCAAGTTTATTTTTATAAATATTGTGCAAAGATTAACAATAAGACATCTAAGTTGTATATAAGCAATTAAAAGATGATTATTTTATAAACAGAAGTGACTAATAAACAAAAATAGTAAGAATGTAACAGACTTCAAGCAACATCAAGTAACTTAGTAAACTAGGTTGTAGACTAGACTAGTAGAGGAGATCTTTGTATACTTATACGACAACAAATAAAGTATTGCATGTGTGGCTTCCAAATTAATAAGCTTGATTGATTGAATTACATATTTCTATTGGAACATTATAGTGTGCAAGTGCTAAGGCATAAAACAAAAGCAGGAAGTAATCATCTCCGCAAGCTCATATTTTGCCCACTTTAACGCCTAATCATGAACTTTTGTGGCTATTAAAGATGATATGAAATCAAGAAAAGAGCTCGCAGGACCGGTTAAGAGTGATAAAACAGTTTCATAAGGTTAAAGAGATTAAACACTTAACAGCTCAAAAAAAGAAACTACACATAAAACAAAAAACAAAGGTAAAAACACAAGCAGAACACAAGTATTTGCTTTTCAAGAATAATATATATTGCTCTCAATGTTGTTAGAACCCTTGAAAGATTAATATTGTGTCTTTTTGTATATATTTTATAGTTTGTACTAGTATAGGGACTAGTTTTGTAAATTGTTAGTTCCTTAGATGCTAGTGTAAATAGCTTAGACTAGAGAAGAAAGAGATACATGCAAATAGAGAGAACAGAAAATAGAAAAGAGAAAACAGAAAATAGAAGAGAGAGAGAGGAGCGATTGCATGCAATTTCAGATACAATTTACAGAGAATTCATGTAAGTTGTTGAGATTGAGTGCTTGAATTGCTAACTGCTTTCTTACTCTTGTAATTGTCTTAGCTATATCAATGAACTGTGAATTTGTTGATA
>BJCM01241394.1:0-18690 GCA_018326385.1 Flaveria bidentis | reverse complement strand
AGTTTACCTTATCAAACTTTACTTTCTCGTTCCCTATCTCCCCTTGAGCTGTAATGTAACCTCCTTTATTTCCCGCAAAGGAAACATGACCTCCTTTAATTTGTTTGACGTTTGACAGGAGTGCCCGGTTTCCAGTCATGTGCCTAGATGCTCCGCTATCTACGATCCAAGTATTTGTTTCAGCACTATAGCGAACACCCTACACATTCAATGGAAATGATTAGTTGAGGTTAGGGACCTAAGCCTTAACTGGCTTG
Source organism: Flaveria bidentis (assembly GCA_018326385.1). NCBI lineage: Eukaryota > Viridiplantae > Streptophyta > Magnoliopsida > Asterales > Asteraceae > Flaveria > Flaveria bidentis. The sequence goes on along the minus strand of BJCM01241394.1, from coordinate 18,433 downwards.
GGTGACCCAGAGGCATCACACATCATAAATTCCACCCATTGACCTTTTGAGGGAGAGCGAACATCTATGGTCTTCTTGTTCTCATTATTAGATTCATGGATAGATTTCTCTTTCCATAAGCCAGTCTTATGTAAGGCTTGTTTGTGATAAACAGACGACTGGTTGATAGGTTGAACTTTAGGTTCACTGAATCTTTTTGGTGAAGTCATGGATCTTCTTTTGGAAGAGCTTACTTTAGTGGCGTGAAGTTCAACCTTCTTCTTTGGCGTCTGATAATACGGACAATAAGACGCAATATGTCCATACTTTCCACAGTTGTAGCATGTTCTGCTTTCAACTTGACGATTTAAATGTTTCTGTGGAGAAGGTGGGACACACGTGTGACATTGTTTTGTTTGGGTTTTGACATTTCTTGCTTAGATGTTTTATCTGGTTTAAAAAAATTAATTGTTTTAATGTTTTTAACATCTTTTACCTTTTGTTTCTCTGGACTTAAACATGAAGCACGAGGGTGGTTAACTTGTTTTGTCTTTTTGGGCTCAGAATTAGATTTAGTTGACCAAGACTTAACTTTAACCTTTGCAAATTGTTCGTCCAGATTGACACAAGGCATTTTACCTTGTGATTTTGACGCGGCCTCCTTTAGTTTAGTACCAGACTCAATAGGTTTACATGTGGAATCTGGATCGCTTACTAGAGGAGTGGACACCACATGATCCTTGATTCGGTTATTATTTATTGGTTTAGTTTTTGCATTCATCAAGGTCTCATGTGGTGGTGAATCACTTTATATCCCAAACCCTCCCTATTGTTGTGTTCTCTTACTAAGTGTTGGACAATGTGAGAGGAACTTGTCCAACTATGTAGTTTTTGCCTTAAGGAATTTACTTCTACTTCTAAAACTACCTTTTGTTTCTTAGTGTCTTCAAGGGAGTTTAGATAGAACCTAATGTCATTAGCTTGATTAAATACTACAACTTCGGTTTCCCTAAGTTGTTTGTTCAAAAGGTCTATCTTTTATTTGTAACTGTGCTTATTTTGTTTTAGAACTCTATTGGCTTCTGTGCACAGTTGTAAGTCCTTTACTAGGCTATCATTATGATCTAATAACCTAGAAAATTTCAAGTCAATGCTTTCCCTAAATTTAATACAATCAAAACAAGCATGATTATTGAAAAATTGAGTAGTGGGACTTACCTGAGAGGGAGTGGTTGAATCAGCCATCAAAGCGGAGTCTGACTTTTCTGGTTTTAGTGATTCTGAACATTTTAAACTTGTCCCTTCTTCAGGTAGGTGATCAACCACAGTTGCAGTTTCTTCAATATTTTACATCGCGAGCTCTACTGCAATATCACCCTCACTTGCTGAGTCGTCATCTAAGTCCTCGACACTAGCAATGTTGGATTCTCCCGGAGACACAAACCGAAAGCTCCAATCTTGTCCTTCGTCATCATGAGCAGTCAAGGCTTTAGGATCCTTGCTTGACGAAGTGGGGCTACCTGTGGGTTTATCCTGACGATTAAAGGATGTGAAAGGATTCCTATTTCCTGTCTTTTTGGGCTTCACACATTCACGTTTAAAGTGCCCCTTTTCCCCACAGTTGAAGCAGGTAACCTTGGACTTGTCAAAACTGAAAGTTGTGTCCTTAGTAGCATCCAAGTTCTGTCCGGTTTTCTTGACAAACTTCTTCGCTCTCCGGACAACACTTGCTAATCCCACATTATGTCCATCCTCTCTAGCTCTGTTTCGTCTACCTGCTCATAGTCCTCATCTTCCAGATGGCAGTTCCCAATTTACCCAGCAACTAGCCCATCATAGGAGTGGACTACCGCTGCTAAGAGGTCCATGTGCTCCTTTGCTACCTCAACAGTCACATTCCTGAGATTCTCGGTCTTCAGTTTTGTAGCATTTGCTTCAGGTGCAATAGATTGGGTACCAGACGACCCTGACGTGTCCGATCCTGAAGAAGAGGCTTGAGATGGACCAGCTGAACTAGACACAAAAGCTGTTTGTAGTGGAGCTCCAGACGTTTTGGCTTGAGGAGTTGAGTTGTACAAGGCTGGGTTCTGATCATATTTAGACTTTTGTGCCCTGTACTTCATTCTTAAATCCTCTTCTCTCAGCTTCAGAATGAAGTCATTGATGTCTAACTTCATGAGCATATCATTCTGTCTGAGGTTGGAGACAAAAGAAACCCACTTTTCAGGCAACCCATCTGCAAAGTTTGAGACTTTATCTTCCATAGAAGTGGTGGCTCCATGAGTGTGCAGCTCACTTATCAAGTGACAGAACCGATCAGTTACATCATCCAAGCTCTCCTTTCCCATTGACGAGAAGTTGTAAAACTCCTTCTTCAACGCTTTAGCCTTTAGAGCTTTTAATGATGTATTTCCGTCATACCTCTTTTCCAATGCATCCCACGGCTTCTTTGCTTGCTTGTTCTCAGAAAATTGATGGAAAATGTCCTTCGAAATTGACTGAGTGAGCAATACATAGACTTTCTTCTCAGCATTGTACTTAACCTTTTGTCCATCAATCATGCCTCCTAATGTAAGTTTGACTCCATCTGCCCCTGCAGGCATGCTATACCCCGTCTCTATCGACTCCCACAGATTGGGATCTACGCCATTCAAGTAAATCTCAAATCTTTGCTTCCACTGCGGGTAATCATCTAACATAATTAGCTTAGGGGTTTTGTTGTGATTCCCCACTTTGTTTTCTAGAAGCAATAGATTCTGGATCCTCGAATCCCTACCAACGGTGAACGCTGAATACTGGTCTTCCATTGCTATAAACTTTAAAACTTTGGAATAAATTGCTTTACTTGTGCGAATGGAGTTGTGCGATTGGGCTATTCGGGCCATTGAACAATGTGAATGGCTCAAGCGTGCGAATGAACCAATGCGAATCAGTCAATGGTGTGATGGTCAGGTGCGAATGAACACTGCGACTAGACAGTTCAGTCGTACGAATGAGAGTACGAATGAGTCCAATCGTGCGTATGAGGGATGCGAATGAATTCAGTCGGGCGATTGAGTCAATCGTGCGACTAAAGCTGCTGGGTTTTGAGAATTCGAGGGTTTAAGGTATTTTGGATGCAAAAACTCGAATTTCTCACTAACCTAATTGTCGTATGCCGGTAAAAGTTAACTTTACAAACTGGAGACGTCTAAAACACCGTTTGACACAAAAAGATTGCGTTTTTAGTGAAAAACACAATTTTTGTATAAAAAATGATTGAATCAAACGTAAATCAATAGCCAAAGCTCTAATACCACTTTTTAGGACCGTGTATTGAACGAAATACTAACTAAAATACGTGTATACCAAATCAAATAGTACGGAATCCTATTTGATTGGCGATCCAATCAGTGAGAAAGCACGTAGAAACAATTGTAGATTGAATCTAAACGTTAAGAACGATTGGTAATCGATCTAGTGCGATCTATGAACTTGGAACAGGTTCTTAGAGGTCTTTGGATGGCTAGGGTACGTATGTATTCGAAGTCTTTTTTTCCACGAATTAAGTGGCATTTATAGGTTAGGGTTTCATATTCGTGCGATTAAACCATTAGCATGGTTCAGTCGTGCGATTGAGCCATGTGGTTGATCCATTCGCACGACTGAGTGTTCAGTCGTGCGACTGAGCCAATCTCATGTTATACTCGTGCGACTGATCCAGTCTCCTAGTTCAGTCGTGTGACTGAGTCATTCGCATGAAGTTGTTCATGCATATGGTCCATTAGCATGGGCCATTCGCATGAGAACTTCATATTACTAAGTTTGAATATATTTCATAATTATTACATTACTAAGATTAATTCAAACAACCACAAACCTATATAACTAGTTGAATAAACGTTAACCTACTAATCAATGAAATAATAAACATTATAAGCACAACCACACATTGTATTTCATTAAGTACCCCTTCTATTACATATATGTAAGACAATAAAAATATTTTACATTAAACTCATGAACTAGATACACATGTATCTATATATGTATAGAAGGAGATCAAGAGAAGAAAAATAATTAAAATTTATCAATAACAAACCCCTTCTAAAAATGTCATAATTCAAATGTTGTGACGTTCTTGAAGTGACATTCCATTCAACTAATTAATCTAGTATTTTATGCTAATATATGAAGGTTGACTTCCATTATTTTGTGAATAAAAAGTCAAAGATCTTTGTGTTATGTAAAAGCACACTCATGGTCATAATGTAAATGTATTGGCCAACCAATTGTCACTTCACAAAATTTTTTCGATGGATGGCTTAATTTTGTCAAGAATCCATGGCAGTGATCGAAATAAGATTCATGGGCGATTAACTATTTTTTGAAAGCTCAAGTTAAAGTAATAACCTCAAGGCTTATTTCTGAATGTTATATTTTTAAATAGTGACATATTTAGGATTCTTTTGTGAGAATAACGAAAAAATAGATTAATTAAAGTAGGTTGGATTGTATTAATGAAAAGTTATAGGCTCAAACCTTTTTTAGCTAAAGGGTGACTCGATTAGGATCAAATGTTTCAAACAATGAAAAAAGATGCATCGATGTAATAGACTAAACTAAGGCAAAAACAAACACAAATGTGTTCATTCTCAACGCCACCATAATCTTAATGGTATCATACCAACCTATAGAAAAGACATCAACCTCACAAAACAAAATGTTTAATGTGAAATTTGGCTCCGAGTTTCAAAAGTGATTACAAATCAATGGCTAATGGGGGTTGCGGGTATATACCGGCCGTCATCCAACCCTACCATGTCAAGTTTATGTTGTAATCGAATTTATTATCATTTGCTTGAACTCATCACAACCAACCTTAAAACACAACAAACCATTCATAGAACTCAAAATCAGGTATTATAATATTGTGTTAGATGAATTATACTCATCATCACCAACCCAACAATAAAAGAGACTCAACTGGAGATTGCCTGAAGAGACTTAATCATCTCCAAAGGTGTTAACACGAGGCAATTAAATGGCTAAACAAAGCCGCTATCGCCCTCGTCGACGGTGGCACCAACACATAGAAAGCCTCCCCTTGGAGACAAGAAAGAAACTTGGAAAACACACAAAGATGAGGCATCTCTACATGTCTCTCTGTTTAAGATGGAGATGGTGGGGTAGCAGACCGTAGATTTCTATTGAACGGCAACGATCTCACATTTTACTATTCATCAGTTTTCTTTTTTCAAAATATAGAATTATTGTTGAAATATAGATTATTACACTTTTTATTTGTTTTTTTCCTCGCAAGTCAGGAGGATCCTACTAGTTTTGGCGCATGGTGTGTTTAGGGTTACGAATTTGATAACAATTCAATCATGCATCTTCAAAAGTCGCTTGAAATTTTAAATTTGAGTAGTCGTATAGTTACTTAATTATTTTTGTTGCGTTTATGCTAAATGATTTTCTTAAGTAAGAGCAACCCATTTTGTGGAGAATTAATTAATTTTGTCAATATATCAATTATGAAAGGTTTTGGATGTAAAATTGGAGGTTTTGGGTTCAAAGCCAAACATTATGTACAATATTTATTGTAATTTAAAAATAGAGGAGAGTTGGTTTGCGGTTAATAATAATAATAATACCAAATTATAATCTATTGTGTTTTTAGAAAACTAGATTCAATATTAATATTAACTAACAATATGACGAGTATTAATTCTAACTTTTGATTTTATTACTGATAACAGTCTCAATCAAACTGTTGGTTAACTACATTAGTTTTTTTTATAACGAATAATGTAAAGTGGCTCGTGAAATGACATATAACATCTTTAAAAATACAAATATAAATGCATTACTCAATTCTTTTCTTATAAAGAATCTTTTTTGAACTTATTAACGTAACCCTTTTGCCGCCAATTAAATAGCTTGGAGATAAAGTGACACAAAAATTGAGTGATGTTATCTATATTTTTTATTTTAATTATGTAATACGTTATGTGGCATGTCGCGTAATCTAAAAACTAAATGTTGTTAATGAACAGTTAGATTGAAACAGTTATTGCTAAAAAATTGAAAGTTGAGATTAATATCCGTCAAATTATTAGTTGGGACTAATATTAACCAATAGTTAATAGTTTGTATTATTAAAATCTAATTTTTCTTTATTTTTCTCTTAATTTATACTAAAATATTCTATACTTGTGGTACTTTTTTATCAACCCACAACCACTCTAAACATTTTAAATTACAAATAAAATTACTAAATTAAAATAAAGCAATTTCAATAAATAAAATAAATAAATTTCAAATTAATAATATAGTTAATTACACAAATGGTCCTTGTGCTTTATACAAAGTAACATGTTTGGGTATTAAGAGTTTTTTTATAGTAGGTTGGGGTATTGTGTTTATTTTATTATAACACCTTTAGGTATTAGTACTAACGATCTTTAGCTTTTAATTGAGAACACCCTCATGTGCAAAACATATGAGGGTATTTTTATCATTTCACCTTTTGGCGCCTATTAAATAGAAATTATACTCCCGATCATCAGTTTCTCCAACTTCTTCACACTTCAAATAATCCTCCTCTAGGGTTTTTCACCCAAATCAGTAATGAAGAGTGTATTGAGGAAGGAATTTGAAGATTTCGATTATGAAGTTATATATGGTTTGTTATTTGATCACATTAAAACTTGAAATATCGTATTGTCTAGTACGAGATTTTGAATCATATTTCGATGTTTTTATATAATTGTTTTTTGATTCAGGTCATTATCATGAGTACTTTTCTATAAAGACTCACCATGGGGAGAATCTAGTATTATGGATCACCATAGGGTTTATCTTAAGGGGTAAGGTAATTTATGTTGTTTTGTTGAATATGAATAAGTTTAATATGCATCAATAAAATGCACTTGGGAGGAGTTAGGTTATAAAGAAAGCAGTGTACTATTATCACTATCTAGTGCCTGGTAATGACTTAGATTTTGGTTTGAGGGATTTAGGAAATATCAATGATGTTATTGGTATGTTGACACACTTACAAAATAGTAAATGTATTTTAGTGTACATCAAACATGGTAAAACAAATTTACTTAGTTAATTTTTATCTCTAACCAAGCCTAAGATAGCTATAACAAAAGTTGAAGAGGATGCATCACAAAGACTGGTACCAAAGTGATTACTCTTAGAGTGGCTAATAGTCATAATATTAATGTAGAGGGTAATGTGGAATAGCATGATCATAATATAAACGCAGACTATAATATGGAAAAGATAAGCCTATTATCACTACCCTAGAATTATGAGGGAATACCTAATGAAGAGGATAATGAATGTGTGCAGAGTTATAAAGAAGTGTGACGGATTGTTAACTCCTAATATAACAAAACAATTAAGGGATAGGAAGGTTACAACTTAATTGTTTAGTGGAATGGGGTCCAAAATGTCAAGTTACATGTTTTAATTGGGAACGCTATGTTGTTGATATGATTAAGAAGGTTTGCTCATGTAGGATATGCGAATTAATGGAAATTCCTTATAAGTATGTTGTTGCCACCAACTGGGACATGGCTCTAAATGGGGTTGAGGTGGATATTCTAGAGAAATAGGATGATTCTTGCTACTGGTTATCTACATGGAAAAAGGTGTGCTCACACAAAATTGGACCCATCAACGGTAGAAGCATGTGGCCAAGATCAGGGTGTCCTACAAAGCTCATAGCACCTAAGAATCATAAACCAATAAGCAGACCAATCAAGAGGAGGAAAAAGGATGATATGGAGAAAGAAGATAGCATGGTTATCGGTGGAAAGCTCAGTATGAAATAAATGACAATGGTTTGTAGTAATTTGGGACAAAACAAAAAGCATGTGTTGGATAAGGGGAAGAATCATGTTGTGGTCATTAATGATATGTGTTTACATAAGTGTAGGTAGTTAGTTGAGTGTAGGCAATCAATTGAGTGGTTATCAGTGATGTGTGTTTGTTTTATGCCTTTGTCCTTTGTACTTTTGTATGTTTTGGTAAGTTTAGGAAGTCACTTAAATGTTAACCGCACAATGGGGACTAGCTATTGTATGTTTTGGTAATAGACAACAATGAATGAAGTATGTTAGTTATATACCATGTATGTTTTATCCATTTGTACCATTTTGATTAATGAGATAACTAAGATAGTAGTTAGAGTTTGTTCCCAAAATAGATTAACAATAACTAGAAGATAAATTTGCATATCGTTTCATTATAACATAGCTTGTACAATTCATTCCTAAAACATCATAACAATAGTTAAAAAACACTTTTGATCATATTTAAAAGACCCTACTTTGAACCTCACTAATAAACTAAATAATAAGAACTACAAAACAAACAACCCTACAAACATAACCCAACTAATTATTAAACACGAATTCTTCCCGCGACAAGAGGCTTTGAGCTTTACCACTTCATTTTCAATGTTATTTTTGGAATTCAATATGCCAAGAATGATTTGATATGCTCGATCACACATGGGAGCGAGAGGTCAACCGAAACAAAGAATTTACACCTTGATCACTGAAACAAAAACAAAATTTTCCCAGTAACAATGAAACTAACCAAAACTAAATTTGGGGTTTAGAAACTAACAAATTGAGGGGCAAGTATAAACCACCGTCCTAGATTAGTGTTCGTCCATGAAGTTTGCATTGTTTTAGGCCTACCACATTTACAAACCACCATTGTAGTAGTTGTAGATGATCTTGAAGAAGGAAGGCAGAAGAAATAATGGGGTTCAATGTAGAAGAAATATGAATAAATATGGCATATTTTTCAAGTAATGATAATGATACCCTCACATTTTTTGCACATGATGGGTGTTCTAAGTTAAAATGTAACAATTGTTATTACTAATAACTAAAGGTGTTACAAAAACATAAACACATTACCCAACCTATTATAAATAACTCTTAGTACCAAAACCTATTTTTTTAATAAACCATATGGACCACTTGCGTAATTAACTCTTAATAATAAAATATATAAAATTACAAAATATAAAAAGAAAATAATAAAAATCACCACTTGGCTATTTTACGTTTATTGCTAAGTACAGTTTGAACAAACCATTATGAGGTGTACTGCGTAGGCATGTCGTGCGCACTTAAATATTGTAGGAAGTATTATGATTGTTCGTATTGTTAACTAGAGTCGACCTTTTATTTGGTTGGTCTTGGTTTATATTTGTTTGTTTTTAGGATCCATATAATGTGAAAAAATTTACAAATTTGAGTATGTGAAAGATATACTTTTTTTGTTGTAACAAAGGGTTATACAAATGCATATAATTAATTTCTTTATAAATACTCAACGGTTAACAACAACAAAACCGTCTAACAACTCACTTTGTCACGAGTTTACAAGCAAGTTCATGAGCATGACTTGCTACACGTTTGGCTTACCTAAGGGACCAAGGGTAGTGTACTTGCAAAATCAATTCCAATGACCACCCGTGCATGCTTTGGGACAGAGACATCTTATAAATGTTTGAAAAACCCTTTCTTCCCGTACTTCTTTTTATGCAACTCATTATCCTCAATAATCGTATCCACTTTATGAAAGAACATCTCATCTGGAATTATAGAAAGGCTTGATGTAATTTTTTTATTTTTTCATCACTTGTAACCACTAACAATTCTCTTATATGAGATGACCCACCTTACCTTTGTAGAAGGAATATCAATCCCTTTGTTGTGAAAGTTTACAATAAGCCCTAATAAGTTGCAAGGTTAGTTCAATTGGTAAGCTTTATCTACAAAGTTCATAATGCAAGACTTTTGTAGAGACTAAAACAATTCATATGAGAAATGTGAAATTAATAATAGTAGATCAATTTAGTAAGAATGAAATGATATGAAGTCAGAAGTGGGAAAGAGTAAAAAAGACTGAATATAAGGTATTTTACTCTCGAGTGGCACTTGACGGTATAACCCTCTTAGGGAAACTAAGGTTCCCATTTGACTTGATACAATAAAAAATAAGAAGATGAGTATAATCTTCCTCACTCCATTAAATCACAAAGTTATTCATGTCAAATATATAAAAAGAAATTTATCTTTCAAGATTTTTTCCTTAGTTCTAAAAGTGGATGAAACAAAGGCGGAATCTTCAAATACCATGAAAGTAAAAAAGAAGTTTCAAGAGGAAAAGAAGACACATGAGACAGGAATCAAAGGCAGAATCTTCAAATACCATGGTAGAAAAAATGAAGTTTCAAGAGAAAAAGAAGAAACATGATGTGAATCCAAGGATCGCAATCAGGAATTATTAGTGTTAGATTGGAAACAAGTTAATGATTGCGGAATGATAATTAATCGTTGTTTAATTGTTTAATTAATAAATAACAAACTGAATAAATATTAATTATGAAGAAGAGAATGATATCAACACAATAAGTAAACGAACAAGATTTTATTCGAAAGAATTTCATTAAAACTTGTTATTGATTACAGATAAATAAACAATGAATGCTATGAATAAAGATTGATTCGAATATGTTGATGTTTGTGATGTATTGATGTGATAACTGCTAGGGTTTGTGTTTGATTGATTGTGTGAATTTATGTGATTTTTGGTGTTTGCTATCTAGTCGCTCTAGTCTCCCTATTCTCACGTGTATCTTGATGTGAAACCTAGGACTTGTATTTATAGGGATTTACATTTCTATTAAGGAAACATCGAATCTCTTGGGATTTGTGTTTGACTTGTTGACTTGAATCACTTGAGTCATTCAACTACAAGTGTTTAGTCTCTGCAGCTATGTTGTCTTCCGTAAGAGTTTGCTCTTTCGCAGGAGTTTCACTTGAACTTCAGAGCTGATTGTTTATCAGTGAATCTTTGGTTTTATACTTTTATCCGCACCGATGTTCATCCGTAGATGTTCTTCGGATGGATGTCTTGTAAGAAAGATATCTACGGAAGAACAAAAATGTTCATCCATAGATGTTTCTTACACTTAGTCAATTTTAGAAATTAACCAAGTATAATGTTTGTACCTGCATGTATACACATAAATCACCACACATATAGGTTAACCTATACCATAATCCATACATCAAAATAGTGAATTACAAATATTCCTTACAAGTATTGATTAAAGTTTTAAGTCTATACAAAATGATCTAGACCTACTGTATCTAACAATACTCCCCCTTAGGCTTAAACACTTGTAATCAGGTCTTTAAAGCTAAAAGATCCTTCACTCTTGCTATGATTTTGTTATAAAAGTAAGAGACAACAGATCATCATACTTTTAGTTGATCTTCATCTTGCTGATCTTCTGTAAAGTTTTAAAACTTAGACCCAAAACATCTTCTTCAGTTGTAAGAGTTTCCAAGACATTGTTGTTGTGAACTATATCCAACTCATCTTGCTCTGAGATCCTTAATTCAAATACTTCTTTTATGGTTGATCCTCTTAAAAACCCTGTCTCATATCTTCTTCTCTTGTTAGCCTTTGCATGCAGTTTATCAATAACTTGAATCAAATACACATACAGACATAAATCATTTTGATTCTTTTCATCAAAAAGCTTAGGAAAGAACTTGTCATGAAGATTTATAGCTTGGATGAAGTAGCTTGAGTTCCACTAGATCAAAAAGTCTAATACTTTGAGCTTTCTTCTTTTTTTCATTCCTTAACAACACCATCTCTTTAGTTCTCTCAACATATCCCCATTCAGTTATGAGTAAGTATATTGATTACCTTCTATGATCTTAATTGTTGTTGTTTTTCTATTTGAATATCCAACCCTCCTCAGAAATTCATCATCAACCAATGCAGAGGGGTTGGGTTTTGATCTTCTTTGGGTTCTTTTCTTGTGCTCGTCATCTTCTCTCCTTGCTTCTTTTAGCATAACATCCCTAAATTTTGTTTTTAATTTCCCAACAGATACAGAGAAGTCTCTTCCTCTTGGTCTTATTTGATAGTTTGAGATTATTAAACTCTGAAGATCACGAATATCACCATCAAGAAGCAATAAAATTGATTCAAGTAAATGGAAGTATTCAACACTTCCAGATACCCTCTTGATTAGTGCACAATCCTACTATGAATCAAATTTCCAGACCATAATCTTGTTTTCCTTAGTAGAGGTAGGAGTAGTAATGTGATCAAACAACTAGATTAGAGAAGATTTTTTTCAGTAATCTCTCTCACAATTATGCCCAATGGCCATACCTTTCCAGGAATGACCTCTCTTGGTGTTTGATGAGTTTTTCTTTTCGTTTGTGTTGATCATGGCTTTCAACTGTCACTGGATCGACAGGGGTCTTCATTTGATGTTCATAATTAGGATAAGGGGCTTCAGTCCTGAATCTTACTCCAGTTTCTAGCTCCACCTTCATGACATGTTCCATCATTCTTGTTAGTTCTCCCATTAACTTCCCTTTCAACTCATTCATCTTATAATTGTGACCTTGTAACTAACAAGTCATATTGTATTTACTGAGTTTAGCTGTATCACAATGACTCAAATCTTTCTTCATGTTTTGAATAGCTTGAAATGTAGTGAGCATTTCATAATCACAGTTGGAAATCATGAATCTTGCAAGGTCAAATTCTTTAAATGATTCCTTCATTTCTATCATGTTCATTCTCTCAACCATGTCATTGGAAAACCTATGGTTGATAAGGGTCATAAACACAACTGATTCAGGTCTTTCTTCCAGAATGTCTTTTGCTGTCATCAGTTGATATTTCTTATCCTTTTCTTGTTCTTTGAAAGTATCAACCTTGGTAAGCTCATCCCATTCCTCATCACTCTCTACTTGAGCATGTGAGATAGGCTTCAAAGTTGATAACTCTGTTGAAGGAGTGTGCTCTGGTGACACATGTTTTGATATTTTTAGGGAATCTTTGACTTCTATAACCTTTATCTCAGTCTTAATACTTCCTTTTTCTTGAGTACTGAATGGTTGCCTTGATGTCTCAACAAATTCTTTTGATTTTTTTGTTGCAAGAGTACTTGCTTCAAAGTCACTTATCTTCCTTTTAAGCTCATCAATCTCTGCATTTTTCTTTTCCAGCTGAGATGATTGATCATTCATAGTCTTCTTAGCTTTATTGTTCTCCAAGACAAGTTTCTCTATTTCAGCAGTTTGTTATTCAAGGACTCCTTGAGCTTTTCCACTTGTTCATGTAATGCATCAATTACTTCGTTGTTAGTTAGAGCATCTTCTCTCAAATTTTTTAGTGATGCTTCTTGCTTCATCAGCTGCTCATCTTTTTCCTTTATCATACCCTTCAACTATTGTATTCTTTCCTTCCTTCTGTTAGATTTAATTACAAGTTTGTTATACTCAGCCACCAAATAACTTTTCTTTAAGGGGATGTCTTCTACATTTAGATCATCTTCATGATAAGCAATTACATCAACATAGTTGGCTTCTTCTTCTCCTTCTTGATGTGCAGTAGCAATCTCATCATCATTCACTTCTGTAACATCCGCCATTTTCCGATATAAAACCCAAACCCGGACTCATTTTCAGTTTCTATTATTAAATTATGAAATAACTTTAATGGATCAAATACATTAAATATGGAATTTAATATTAATCAATTTGTAATAACTCACTTATTTATAAATAATTCTTTGTATAAAGTTATACAGACTTATTAAGCATTTTATAATAAATAACTAAATGGAAGATCCTATTAAAATTTATTAAATGAATTTCAATAAACTTGTAAAGTTTTATTAGTAGTTATGAATGTTAATAAATAATTAATTTAATTTATTAGATTTATAAGTTAAAGGTTTAAATTGTAATTTCTGAAATTTAATACAAAGATTTCTGGCATAAAATAACAACTTTTAAAACCACAGGGACCAAAATTGTAAATTAAATAAAAAACCACCCAAACCGCTTCCCCCACCCCCGTATTTCCGGCTAATCGCGGGCAGGGGCTCCGGCCAAGTCCGGCGACCCCCCCCCTTTATTCTTAAACGCTTAATCAAAACACGATTAAACCAAACCTTAACTACTGTACGTCGGTTTCGAACTTGAACCCATGTTTAATTATGTTTATTCGACCATTAACGCAAGAAACCAAAACCGAAAGCATCAATTCGAATCCTTAACTCATTGATCTTGTAACTATTCAAATTACATCTGTGTGATTGAGGGGAAATGTTCTAATCAATTCATTGAACCTTTATGTCTCACCAAATTCTCATATATTGCAATCCCAACTGATTTCAATCACCATCGATCAGCATTTGTATTCGCGACCTGCAACTTAACGGTGATCCATGTTAGAAGCTTTATTAAACCAAATTGACAGAGGGCTTTTGCTTATGATTGTTCTTCGAATCTACCTGCAAAGTTAATTTGATAAACATCAACGTTTGCGCCTTGAATCAACATCCATGTAGTCGCTATTGTTCCTTCACAATGCATCATCGATTCGATCATCATTCTGGTAATTACACACACCCACACACTCGATTTCATCTAGATATCAAAAGCCCTATTGTTGATTTCATTAACAACATCAAATCCATGTTCAGTTTGGAACAATTGCAACTTAGGGTTCTTGAGTAATTTAGGGAATTTGATAATTAATGTTTTTAAATATTTAACTTGAGCTTTTAACAAGATCGGGCTGTAGCCCAACTGGTAACTAGCAATGTTTATGACCAAGAGGTCCCGGGTTTGAACAGGGCCACAACCATCTTTTGTTTTTAATTAGTTTTTTTAACATTTTATAATTTAGAAAATTATTATTATATTGATAAATCAAAATAAAAATTATGTTGGTTAACTAAAACATTTTAGAAATTATTAAATTAATTTTAAAAGCATTAAAACTTATGATTGTAAATTTAATTATTTTTTTAGAATAACAAAGGTTATAAAACATTATTAGTTATTTTATGTAACCTAAATGCTAAAAAACTTTTATGATTCAAATTTAGATTATTTCAAACATTATAAATTTACATGTTAAATAACTAATTATTCAAATAGTTATTTAATAATTATTCAAATATTAGTTATTCATCTATTCATTTAACTATGTTATATATAATTGTTTAATAAGTTATTCCTTAAAATTTTATTTAAGTTCTTGTAACCTATAAAACTATATAACTTTCTATTATACTTTATTTTACGACTTAATATTATAAGACCCTTATATCTAATCATATAAAAGCTCAAAACTTTATAAAATGATTTTAGATAATTTTAAGGTCATTTAAAATAAATATTTAATTAACTACCTTTATCAAATTTTAAATAATTAATTATTTTTTTCACACATCATATCTAATCTTTAATAATTCAATAAATTAAATTATTCCATTCTTATTTTAAATTGATTAATTCCAACTTTATTTAACCAAAACATAATCGATTGCTTTATTTTATTTTATTAGATATGGTTATTAAAAACCCTCCAAATTCCAATTGAAACCCTAGTTCATGTCTAACTGTTAATCTTATTATTAAACTTATTCTTGAAATCAATACATTTAGGTAACTTGTAAAAGAAATCGTTGAAGCCTCGTTTAAATTCTTATCATCACCTTACATATATCATGTGAGTTTCATGCCCCTTTTTTATTTTATTTCACACGTTTTGGGGTGAAACATGTTAACTTTATAAACTTACACTTATAAACATCTTAATACTTGTAAATGCACATGCAATTCATCTTTACTTTTTGTCATGGTTATTGGTATTATTGTGAGTGTTATATGAGATACATTATATGTTGACAATCATTAACTATTGCTAGCCTGGTGATGTCTTAGATCTTTGGGGCTGACAAGCCTATTTGGTGCTAGCCGATGTATTTCCGGCTCCTAATGACGTATGCTTGTTCATCATAGGAACCAAATACACTTAGCCAATCATATATACTTGTAATCAAGTTGAGGTTTGATTGTAGCTATATGTGTTCTATAAACTTGCATAATTCGTAACCATTGACATGAATTGCTACTTGTAAACTTGCATAATTCATAATTCATAACCATTGACATGCATGTGTTTAACCCATGGGAACTCACCAACTTTCAAAGTTGTCCCTTTTATTTTAACATGTTTTAGGATTTCTACTTGAATATCTCTTCGTGCTCATATAGGACTTGGACTAAGTTAATTGAAAGTCTTATGTTGTTGTGTATATATTTTTTGTGTTGTATTTATTTAATTGACTTGTAATGTTTAATAAAAATGATATTTAATATTATTACAACTTATTTAGTTCCATGTGCTAGGAATAATCATTTCACATTTGTCCGCCTCGATGATTCCACCGTCGGTCGGGGAGTTACAACTTCATCAAGGGCTACACTAGCTGAGGAACAGGACTCAACTACTTGATTCGCCTGCTCTTTGTGTGGTTGTTGTTATTGTTGAGGATTAATGATTAGAGTTTTTGGTTCAATTTTGTTAGACATGACTGGGGTTTGTGAGTTGGTGATTGTGAATGGAATGGAACTTTCTTATGATACTAACTCAGTCTCACTAGTGTGTACTGAGTTTTGAGATTGAGTAGCTAAGATGGGTTATGTATGAGTACTCTTAGGAGATAGGTTTTGTGGAGTTGGAGGTTGTTGATGAATGGGTGATTGAGGGTGAATTTGAGAGATTGGTTGGGTGTTTTGACTGGCTGGTGATTGGATTTGTGAAGATTGATGATGGTGGTGTAAAGGAGATGGACGAGGAGAGTGTGAATGAGAGACTTGCTCTGTATCAGTAGCAGAACTATCTTGATGATCTTCCCACACCAGTTCTTGTGGGATGTTGGCATTCAGGTCAACCACATGTGCAAGTTAGATTAGATTAGAATCAAAATTACAGATATGAGAATATGAATAGTTTTAATGGTGACGGTGAATTAAACAGTTCACTATTGATGATTATGACATGGTTTACCTTCAAAACAAGAATATGAAATCAAGTTTATGAGTTTGTTTGATGTTTTGATGTCACACCCCGCCGAGGTGGAAACGCAAGGTGTAACATTCATGGTTCACAATCATTGTTTACATTGAACGACATCTAAATGAGTTATACAAAAAGTTTCCCAAGGTTTACATATTACAAGAACCAAGCTGATTTCCTAATGGCAAATTAAGTTGGCATCACAAAATAAGAGTTTTATGGCTATGGCCTACAGCGTTGACGATAACAAGAAAACTCCAAAAGGCTTATATTATTCATATGAGACCATGCAAATGCTTCACAAAATGATGAACTTGTTGTCCTTCAATTTCCTGAGAATAACATGCTTAAAAAAAGTCAACTAAATGTTGGTGAGTTCACAGGTTTTATAGTAAAAAAATATACAGTTTCCATTAGGACCACAAGATTTTATAATTAAAACAATGTTTCAAGTCAAAGTTACCATGACTTCCCATAACCGATGCTTGACAAGTCTATAGTTACGCCCTAACCCAATGTTCTATCGCAAAACATTGTAATGAAATGAACAATTATGCGCCCGGTTAGTACATGGTTGGAGCTACCAACCACGGGCGGGGGTGTCAACCCAAATAGATCTATCCATAACTTTCACGCTTACCTAAAATTAACATTTACAGAATACTGGGGACTTAATGCGATAATATGTCTACTCATGTAACAATATTGTCAAGTACTTGTGTCCAAACAAATAAGTCTTCACATGTATTCTCCCCTAAATAGTTAAAAGACAGTTTAAAGTAGGGGCTGTGAGACTCACCTGGTTCTTTTAGAAGTGAAACAAGCAACAACAGGTAATATGTAGTAAAGTGCGTCAACGTAACCCCACCTACTCGTGCCCTAAATCATTTAAGACAACTTAAGGTTTTAAACATCGAATTTGAGATAGTATATGGTCATAAGTCATATTCACTAAATTTTAACGTGTTACGTATGCTCGTTCCATCCCAAATGTTCGACTCAACGACCCGTTGATGATGTTTATTTATTATTCTAAATATATATATATATACATTACTTTTTCGCAAACTTGTTTCCACGAATACTTGTATCCTAGTGCCAACCTCATGTTCGGATTATAAAATAATATTTTGACTCGACCCGAGTCGTAATTCGTCACGAACAAATATATACCTACATGCATATATTTATCCAAATGATCACCTCAAAATATGACACATTTTAAGCAAAGTAAAGTAATATTTATATTATTCTCTTTTCTTATTCAAGATACAACCTTGAGCAAAAATACTACACTTAAAATAGTATCGGTTATTTTTGTTTTAAAACCCAATATCTATTAAAATATTTTTTTACTATAATTTATATAAATATAAAATACTTACAAAAATCACTAATGACAAAAAAAACTTGAATGCTCCAAAACATGTATATAATGTATGACAATAGTTAGGGCTTTCAAATATATTTACGCCTTAATTTACACGAACTCTCAAAATAGTCATAACATAAATATATA
>BJCM01241393.1:0-20697 GCA_018326385.1 Flaveria bidentis | reverse complement strand
GTATCACATTTTGGAATTGGAGAGCTTGTATAATATCCTGCGTGTCATAGAACAGTGGCCACTTGTATAGAGTGTAGACATCTTCAGCTGACAAGTTGGTAAGCCACATTGGGTCAAATACCCTGATAGTTTCCATTCTGCCCTCTCTGTTCAGAACTATGACTGCTTATCCTGTCCTCCAGTCATAATACCACCATTTGAAATGTGGAGTGAAGTACTAAGGCATTTCCCGTAAAGGAATCTTTGACATCGTGCGCGGAGGACTCCACTTCAGCACTACTTTTGGCTTCCTAGATATAGGATCCACTTCAGACTTGCGAATAAACCTCTTCGGTTGTTGAGGTCTGAAGTTTACCCACCTGGGGTGGTATTCTTTCTTCAATGTAGCTTCAAACCAACCTAACATCTTTCTAGGATCAACATACAACAGATCTAAGCATGCCAGTCGGTTGAGCTCAAAACCAGGAAGAGTCTTCAGATGATGAGGATATCTGAAGTACTCGATCCCCTTCTCTCTTTTTACTGCATAAGCATTTAAGTCCTCAAAATAGGCCCACGCAATGATTTTGCCCGACACCTTCTGATGTTTTTTGATTTTGTAGAGTTTGGTGTAGGCATTTTGCTTTGGAGTCATGCGCTGGGCTCTTATTTCAGCAAAACAAGCTGCCCATTCAGCCTTCTTGATATCAACATTTGCATCTGAGGCTTGGGCTTGGTTTTCATCCTTTTCCGTTTCCTTCTCCATTTCATCCAGCTTTTCAAATGTAGCACTGCCGAAAGTATCACCCAAGTTAGATATCACATTTCCCTCGCGGTCAGTGTACTCTGGATAGTGTTCAGAAGTGACATCCTCTATCTCTATTTCATCAACATCGTTCAGCTCATCATCACTTATAACATCTACCTCTGGAGCATCTTTGGTAAGCTTGTTAGGATTCATTCTAAATATCTCAGCAATTTGCTCGTCGGTCAGATCATGTATAATTTCTCCTGCTTCGGGAGTGTAGCTCACTGACGATCCCTTGCAAATCAAGAATCATGGTGAATTGAGACTTGATTTGCTAAAGGGGAGCAACATCATATTCATCTTGTTGTGGAGTTTTATCTGCTTGATTAGCACAACATTCATTAGATAAAACATTTAAGCATAAATAAACATAATTGAACATTAATTACATTTGTGTAACATATCATTCAAGTACAAAAGTTTTAAATACATAAACATCTAATAATTACTTTTGTCTTGCTCCCTTGTTTCTTCTGCTAGTGGAGTTGAAGAAGAGACTCTTCGGTCTTGGCTATTTTTGGTACACCTCTCTTTAGCTTGAGGAGAGGCTGATGCAGCAGCATCACCTTCCTGATTGTCATCATCTTTTCGCTCTTTTCCACGCGGTCCACCCTCTCCAACCTCCTCAGACTCATCTTCATCCTCCTTCTCCTCATCATCATCATCATCATCACCATCATCATCACCGTCCTTGATCTTCAAAGGCTCGCTCTTAGATCCTTTAAGCTTTAGAAGTATCTTTTTGTCTTCTTTTCAAGCTCCTCAATTCTCTTCACCGAAGCCAACACCGGCTCATTTTGACTAGTCAGTGTATGGTGGGCTCGACTTAGAGCTCTCTCATACAGGTCACTATTCACACTGAGCTCCCTGATCTTCTGAGCTTGAGCTGCATTAACCTCTATCAGCTGGTTGAGTTGTGAACCTCTTTGCTCATAAGTAGCCAGCAGCTTTAGAACAATATAGTTGAGGTTGGCTAGCTGTTCCTCTAACCCAATGTGGGGCAGGGAGGGTCCAGCGGTGAATGGAGTGTGAGTGGATGGACCGGCTTGGTGAGTGGTGGTGGTAATAGTGGATGTGGTGAATATGGGAGGTGGAATGTGTGTGGGCTGTGGTGGAGTGGCTGTGGTAGTGATGGGGGATGAGAGATAGTAGTAGTGGGTGGAGTGATGGTGGTAGTGGTAGTAGGAGGTGTAGTAGTGGGTGGAGTTGTGGTGGTAGTAGTAGCTATGGGGGTGGAGATAGGAGGTGTTGCTGTGGTGGTAGCTGTGGTAGTGTGGTAGGAGTAGTGATTAGGGTGATCCTCTGCCTCTTGCTCTTCTTCCTGTAGGGTTGGGCCATTCTTTTCTTCCTTGAGCCCTTGGATACAGAGGCTCCCCCTGAGCCGAGTGGCTGATCTGGGGTGTAAGTAGGATCAGTGTAATCTGTAGCACCACCCTTTGATCCAGCCTGGCATCCACCAACTGCCGCTTTACCTCTCTCGGTGGCCACAACCCTGCTGCCAACTATCCTCACGAGAGGCTCCTCATCTGACTCATCATCTTCATCTACCTAAAAATCGGGGTGGATTGGAGCCTGCTCGGATCCACCAGGAGCCTCACAGCCTTGACCATCACCATGGTCATCGTCATCATTGTCTGTATCATCAGTGGGTAGATCAATAGGCTCGACATCTGAATCACTCTCATCGTGACGCCATTTCTTGTGAGAAGGCGCCAAATAATTAGCACTTGCCAAGTGCCCGAACAGTCTCCTGACAAAGGGCTTCACCTGCTTCCCCCTGTACACCTTCATCCTACCCAAGGTGGTATCATCTATCACCTCGAGTACCATGGCATCTTTTTTCTCCTTCGGCAACAACGAAACTCATACGCCCGGTTCATTCGTGCAATTGAGTCATACGCCTAGCTCAATCGTGCAATTGAAGTTCATCAGCACGTCCAATCGTATAACTCTCTGTTCGACACTCTAAATCCAATTCTTGGTCAAAACATGATGTTAAACATTGTGCATTGGCTCATTAGACTCGCAACCACTCAAAATAACACCTAATGTTCTTTCAATCAACGATTATGTCCATTTAAGTGGTTTATTTTGAAGAGTTTGTTTAAGTTCTTGTTTTGAATGATTTCGGTCATTAGGGCTTGATTACACGAGATATTGAAGTCGATTTTGGTCTCGTATTACCTGTATACGCAGAAAGTAAACGTTAGAATCACTATCAAGATGCTAAATCAATCACACGAAATTTGGGCAGAGTCTCGGTACTTTCGGGCGACTAAGGGCGATTGAGGGGTGATGAGAACACGCGACCGACTCCCTGCTATTTATACTAAGTTAACATTCAGTCGTGCGACTGGGCCCATTCGCATGCTTCTTTCGTGCGACTGGGGTTAAGTCGTGCGACTGGCTCATACGTGTGGTTCAATCGTGCGATTGGCTCATACTTGTGATTCAATCGTGAGACTGGTCCATACTTATGGTCCAGTCATGTGATTGGCCCATACTTATGATCCAATCGTGAGATTGGTCCATACTTATGAGTTTGACCTCGTACAATTTCAAACATACACGTGTAACTATTTATAAGACGTTATGACCAATGATCATCTCAGACATGATTTTTTTCATTTGATCCTTGACAAAACTGAAGGCAATGCTGATTCGGACAACGAACCGACATCGTATCTTGACCTGAGCTTGAAGCCATTAGCTAAAATAATTACAATAATAAACAAAGAAAATGTATTTAACAAAAATGTATATTAACAATAATATCTAACCTTTTTTAATACTAAGAACTTTAAAAACTTTTACTAGAAGAAGAAGAATACAATGATGAATAAATTATGGTTGAATGTTTGAAATGAATATGAATTGTTAGTGAAATTTGTTGAATGAGATAATTAAATTCAAGTATAATAAGAGGATGGTGGATGGTAAGAAAAATGAGGTGGTGGATGGTAGTGTATTTATGATGAGGTGGTTGGTGGTAGTGTATCTATGATGTGATTAATGGTGTCTGCATTTAGAAAAGTAAATGCTCGTTTACTGATGAATAAATGATAGTTTACTCATTAGTAGTCTAGAAATTCTAGAAATTTGAAATGTAACACCCCTAAATTTTCAAGAAATCAAAAGAAGAAGAAGTTTTTATATAAAAGGGAAGTTTTCACATGAAAAGAAAGTTATCACACAGTAAGAAAGTTCTTCGCGCTAGAAGCCTGGGTGAGAAATCTAGGACCCTATAAATAAATGACCTGTTTGTCCTCATTCTCATGCGAAAAGTTCTATGGTTAAAGAGAGAAAGACGTGCCATTAGAGAGAGAAAGCTTGTAGTGGAGTTATGTAAGGTATGTAACTCGTGTAATAAATCGTTTATGTATCAAGTTTTTACTACTGATTATTATAATGCATGAATATGTAGTTTCGTTTGAAACGCTCTCGAGAAAGTTAGTTTTGTGTTAGAATCTTCCATAAGGTGAGTTTTTAGCTCCTTTTATGCAAGACCGTTTTACGTTTTGGGGTTATTATGTATACTAAGTTAATTGTTTATGCTTCTGATGATATTGTTTATGGAGATGGTTATGTTAATTTAGCCTTAGACGTGATTAAACTATGTTTAGGCATGACTCTTTAAGTTCTCGCCTGATATGTTAGTTTTCGTGTGAATTAGGTGGCTTGGGCTATAAGGAATTTCGAATCTGATTGGTTCTCGCACGATTTGTATGTTCTCGCATGATATGTTAGTTCTCGCGTGACTTGATGTATTGTGTGTATGTTGTCGTGTTTGTAATTGTTTTCAAAATGATAACATTCTACGATAAATATTTACTTGGCATGCTATGTACTAATATTAGTTAAGTATTATGTAAGGAAAGTGAAAGATGACGATAACAAAAGTGAATCATAATGAATGAATGAAGTCTTGCAAGCAAATGTATAGAGGTTCACAACTCATTAAAGATTGTTAGCTCAATTGTGTATAGTTTAGCTAGCCCATAAGAATGCGCACAAGGGTCTAAACCTAAGGTTGGCTATGAATGAATGGAGGTTCATGACTCATTAAGGGGTTGTTATCTCAACTATAGGAGGTTGTATAGCCTATGAGGATTCTCAAAAGAGTCTGGTCCTTGTGATCGACTATGAACGGAATGAGATCTTTGTCGCGAGGCCTTGAGATTATGATCAGTCTCATAACTGATGTTTAGGGTTGAGCATATGACATTAATTCGTTAAAGTGAAAGATAATGAATGAATGAATGAAATTGTGATGATATATAATGAAATGATTACATATATATCTATATATTGTTGTATGCTCATGTATGAAAAAGGCAATGATTTTAATGAATGTAAAGTATGTCAGGACCGTGTACGTACGGAATACTAACAGATTCTGCGTGAGACCAGATCAAATAGTGCGGAATCCTATTTGATTGGTGATCCAATAAGTGAGAACGTTAACCCGATCGATATAAGAATAAACTAAACGTTAAGAACGAGTAAGAATCGATCAAGAACGGACTTTGAAGTTGGATTGGCTATCTTGGACGTTCTGGACGGCTAGGGTTCGATAAATTATGAAGTGTTATCAATTGTTTCGAATAGTTATCTTTTTTCACTAATTAGGTGGTATTTATAGGTTTGTAGTTTCCATTCGTACGACTGAACCATTAGCATGGTTCAGTCATGCGACTGAATCATGCGACTGAGTCATACGCACGACTGAAGGTTCAGTCGTGCGACTGAGTCGATCTTATGTCTCAATCATACGACTGATCCAGCCTCCTGGTTCAGTCGTGCGACTGGTCCATAAGCATGATGTATTCATGCGTATGGTCCATAAGTATGGTCCATTAGCATGAATACTCATCCGACTAGATTGAACATATTTCTCAATCATTATTGACTAAGAACTATGTACAATAACTTCAAACTTATATAATAAGTTCATACATAAGAATTATACTTAACACAATAATAATGAAATAACTAAACATTAATAAACATCAACCACATATTATATTTCATTAAACCATTTCATTACATATGTGTAAGACATGAAAGACTTTTACATTTAAGCTCATAAACTAGGAACATCGTGTATCTACAGTATTGTTGTATGCTAATGTATGAAAAAGGCAATGATTTTAATGAATGTAAAGTGTTTTCTTATTAGACTTGAAGTCACTCAGTGTTGCTGACTTTGTATGCATAATAGTTGGCAGGTAGTCGGGGATGATAAGGAGATACATGCATGGATATGGAAGCTACTGGGACATTCTAAGTCTGGCACTTAAAATTTTGAGAATGATGTTCATATTCTTACAGTCTTGATGTTTAGAAAGATTGACACATTTTAAGACAAGTATGATTTTAAATGAAAATTTATGATTTCTGTTGCATATGTTATGTTTATACATGTTTTATGTTATGAATGACCAAGTGTGAGCGTTTCCAAGTTCGGGGTCTTATATGTAAACCTCAAAATTCTGAAATTCTGAAAAGCTGGAAACAGTAAACAATTGTTTACCCCAACTGTAAACGGCTATTTACTTTAGGTCAAACAACCATTTAATAGGGATTCTCAAATCAATGGTGTATGAAACACATGACCCTTGAACAATCCTTTTGTTGCTCTTAAATCTCACTCATCATCATGTGAAGGATTTGAAAACAACATCATGACATGGCTTTGAAACAAAATCATGACATGGTTTTGAAGCCCTCACTTTTGACATAAAAGCCTTTGTTTTTTAAAATTCAGATTTATATTCAATCTCAATCATAACACTACCTCTCGCCAACATTTATGCACACTAAACTTATTGTCGTAGCTGCAACTATTCCCTCGTCGAGTGCTAAGCTCTTCCCCGGACTCATGTTTTTCCTTTAGATCTATTCTGACTAAGGATCAAGGTAACCAACAACACACCTTAAAAACTGATTTATGTGGTTATCTTTGTTTATATTTTGGTAATCATAACTCAAAGTTGTTTACTAGTTATCCTTTGTCGAGATCTGAAACAAGATGTAAAAGATGACATGGTCAATGCCCCAATAAATATTTAAATCTATAATCTTAACACAATTGTCAAGTTGTCCTTATTGGAAATACTCTTCACTGTTAAAAATTATGTTCATGGGTTCAAAACATTTTTTCCTACAAATTGTTTGTGTTATTTACTTTTTATTTTGTCACAAAGTCTAGCTTCGCTTGATCCAACAACACCATATAACCAAAATTTATTCATCCATATTCATGTACTGAATTTTATTAACCAGAATTTTACTAACCCAACAAACAAGAATAATTACATGTATTTGTTTGCATAAGTATTTTATTATAATATGTTTGTGCATATATAGCCATTTTACAAACAGAGGCTTCAACCATAAGTTTTGTTCTATTAATTTACTTTTCATAATAACAAAAATAGGTATTTAATTTAAAAAAAGTTAAAACTTATTGACGTTATACATAAAGTGCATTACTCAAGTTTATAATTTTTTGAAGGAAAAAAATTAAAAAGTCACAATGACGTTACTATGTTACATATAAAAATATTATTACACTAAAATAGTTTTAAACCTATAAAACCTCGTAAACAAATTATCAACATCTAAAGTTAAACTAATCATAATCTCATCAAATATATATTATTAGTAGGTTATCACGACTCCCCTTTAGAACACAAGTCTAGTCAAGGTACGAATTCTTACCACATCTGTTATTGTTATGCTATTTGATTTGGTTATGGAAACCCCCTTGAGTTTCACATTTTGTTGAAATTCCCGAACGTACTTGGCATTTCAATCCTTTTCAATTGGTTGTACGTTATTAATATCATGGTTCAAAATTATTTTTGTCATGTTACCTTAGATTTAGTATACATTGCATGCAATCGGATTTTATTGAATTTAACTCATTGTTGCATGTTCTTATGTTATGACATGATTATGTAGTTTAACATTTAGAGAGCATATTTGGAAATATATCATTGCAGAATTAATTTTGTTTTTTTTTTTGTTTTTTTTGTTGTCCTACTTATGGGGGTGACCACAAACATGTCATTTTGGCATTAATGACTTGGCATCATCTATGGCGGTGAGCAGAGATCACGGTGTCTCTCTCAGTGCTTGCGAGGTATACCGGCCATATTATGTTGCGGAGGCGTACCGACTGGTCAAAGGATATATGCATATGATCATGGTAGATGGTACACTCCATTTCATGTTTGGTACATAAAGTCTGCAGCTCATGTGCATGTATGTTTTGATATAAGTTATTTAACTCAATAGGTACATCCATATGATACAATTTATTTTATTAATTTGTCTTACTTCACGTCATATCATTTTATGTTACTTTATATCCTGATGTTATTGCAGTTAGTATTGTTGTTACTTGTGACTTTTTCCGTACCGAATATTCGACTCATTTTGTAAGTATTTGTTTCAAAATAGGTTTACAGTTTATTCCAGGCGGAATGTGAAGAGAAATAAATTAAGCTCTAGACATTTTAGATAGAGATAGCTAGCCATTTTTGGAGCATATGCTAGTCTTTTAGATTTGACTGATTAAATAATATATAATGAATACTTTAACCCTAGGGATCTTGAATGTTGTTTTGGTAATATACTCCTAACGTTTCAATTATGAAATCATGTCTTATATTTTGATTAAAATGATAGTGACACGTCAGCCCTAATCAGGTTAGGGTGTTACATCTAAACCCCGCCCTAGACGTCTTTAACTGTAATCCTACTAAACACACTTCTTTCGTAGACCATGTTCTCAAAGATGTGCAATTAACTCTAGCAGATCTTATCTAATTATCTCCTCCCAACTCATTTTGGGTGTATCTCTACTCCTCCATCCCTCTACATTTAGTTTCTCCATTTTTCTAACCGCTAACGTCATATGTCTCCTCTTCACATGCCCAAACCATCTTAATCTCCCTATCCTAATCTTATCCGCTAACTAGCTACGTCTAACTTGCGTTTAAAAACATCTTTGCTTATGTAGTCTAATACTCTAACCTTATATTCATGCACATTCTCTTTAGCATCCTCATTTATGCTACTTCCATTTTGGGCTTCTGGTTCTTCTTAATTAATTGCCCAACTCTCCATTCCAATTTCATATAAACATGTAAGAGAATTATTACCAATGGGTCAAAACGGATGAAATTGAAATATTAATCTAAGTTAAGTCTATTATGTGGATAAATGAATCATAATGATCATGTTGGAGTATCGTGGGTCATATGATGATTTCTTGATTTTGATAGTGTTTATGGCATCTAGTAAACTATAATCAACATATAACTAAAGGGTATAACATTTTCATAATGTTTAAATGTGATTCTAATCAAGTAAAGCAGATGCATACCAGGACTGCGGGTCGGAATTATAAGAAAGATATGTGTTTATGGTTTCTGCCTATAAATTTAGTATAATGGTGCAAAAGGTGTCTTTCATATATATTTAAGAAGATGAAAGATAATTTGGAGTCGATTTATATGACATGAAAGCTCTCAATAAGTTGAAATAATCATTATGTGTTGAAATGTGAATCAACGGTTTCACTAATTTACTAGTATTTAATAGCTGATACTCAGAAAAAGCAACTCAAAGTATATCATTTAACTCAGATTCGTATTAACCCAAATTCATGTGTAACCCGAAGCATTTTCTGTTTTAATCTGATCTCGTATCCACTTTAACCTGTAACCTAAAATCAAAAATCAAAATAAACTTGACTAATTGTTTTTTATGAAGTTAATAAACCAGATCACATAGCGGACGAGCTGCAGGAGGGGGTGACCGGTGGAGTTTCGTAAGCGACGTCTGGGATGGTGGGCTGTGTGGGTATCACCGGAATAGTATCAGAGAAATAAACATATATTGAAGGTGGTTTATGTGGACTTTAAATGTATATATACAAATTGGTTAATTATAAATTTGAAATCTTTAAAATGTGGTTTATATGAACATTAAATGTATAAATACAAATAGGTTAACTATACTGTGAATGATTGTAAATTTCTACTTAAACAATTTTAAAAAATAAATATGAATTTCGTATATTAAAAATGAATTAGCAATGGTATACTATAGGTATACAAAATATTAATGAACTAACGAATAGCAACACTATGTTTTTCGAAGTATCGTATAGGCGTATACCCTTTTTATGTTTTGATAGTTAGCTTTATGTATAAGAGATGTCTCATCCTAAAAATGTCCCTTTTGTAAGTGTCAAAGAATGTTATCAAACTTCTACCGCAAAACGCGGATAGAATTACTAGTTATATGCAGAAATGACATAGAAATCATATATATTAGAATCAAAAGGTCTTAGAACAACTAACCTAAATTCGATATCATGACTTACGTATATTGGAGGTGACCAAGATCTGCACAAATTTTGATTAACAATAAGCAAAAAAAAAAAGAAAACCAATTCATTAGCTATTAATCCATAATCCAAACCATTTGCTATCCATAATTGAGGAATGCATCCTTACACATAGCAATCATGTCAGAATCAATACATCATTGTCTGGAAAAATGGTTACAATTTCCTTATATCAACCACTAGCTTATGGCACCAAATTTATTGATCTTGTTTAATCAGGTTTAGTACATCAAGATTATTTGCCATGGTTTGCCACAATGCTATGGCTAAACTCGTGCAGTTATATATCCTTACCTCTATATATCCAATCATGTCCCTAACGCGCAATCCCCCAAAAGCAAACTTTGCGCCTGATTTAACATCATGTCCCTACGCCATGGTCGATTCCACAACTGAAAAAGACACAACGTGTAAAATCAAGAGCGTCATTTTAAAATACTTTCACGGATTGAAACCCAACCACCTTTCACCATAGTCGAAATTGCAAAAGGTAATATTGTTGTACAAAACAAGAGTAGCGTGTGAATAAAAAGAGGTTGTATGCAAGGGCAATGCCTACGTTTAAATTAACCAACTTGATTTACAATTAACTAGAGGTGTAATCGACCACGGCCACTCATAAGCTATTGAAATCGGCTCAAAACATGAATTGGAGTTTAAGCTAGCTTGAGCTTGGACAATGGCTCATTTGCTAAACGAGCTCAAGGAAGTTAGCAAGCCTATACGAGCCTTTTATTTATTAAGACTATATATAAAATTGTGATAAAGATGATAAAAAATAAGAGTGTTGCAAACCAATAGAGATTGCAAAAAATTTATGCAAACTTACATAAAGCAGTCAAGATCAATACAATTCATTATTTTATTTCATAAATAACATTATTACATATATACAATAATCTATATTTATTTTTATATGTGTGCAAATTCACGTGTGTTTAAAAACTAACACGTATGTAAATTGTAACTTACACAAACATGTTTACATTGTATAAATTATAATTTTACATATATATAAATTTACTCTGTGTAAGTTAAAGTTTACACATGTGTTAGTTTTTTAAAGTAGCATAAATTTGGACATATACATTAAAAAGACATAAACTCGTATATGTGTAGTGATGTTATTCGTATAGTAAAATTAATAATTTAACTTGAACTTGACTTGTTTTTGTAAATTTGCTTAAATTTTCTCAATTTCTGTTGGTTTGCATATGATCTCTACCCTATACATATAATTATTGAATAATAAATAAACAACATGAGCATATGGCGGGCTCGAGCTTTAGAAATAAAACTCACAAGCTGAGCTCGATCTAGGTTTCACTCGCCTCATTTACGCCCTTACATTTTCTAAAATAATTTTACTTTATATCCGTCAACAACACTCCCTACATGCACAACAACCTACAAACACATGTTTAGCTATTGAATTAACAAGAATGTGTTATATATGTGGACTATGTACCTTGAAGTAGGGGTAAGTGATGACTTAGATCAGGATCGCGGCGAAATAGATCTGGATCATGACAATATTTATTATCGGATATTTCATACATCATTAGATACCTAAGTAGTTATAAGAAATAAAAACTAACCTCGTGCTCCTCCTATCATAGCTATGGCTATGACTTGTACTTCTTCTTCTTGAATAATATGGACTTTGACTTCGACTTCGGCTTCGGCTTCTAGAGTATATGTACCTTTGATCATACTCCTCTACCTGTAGCAACCAAATCATCATGTAATTAAGTATTACATTTGTAGAAAAATAATATGATGTTTGTCTATGTTGAAGGGTTAATCTTGATTTAGGGTTATAATTAAGGGTGACATGACTGAAATTGATTAAAAAGATTTGGTCAAAATGATTATTAGAGTTTTAACGGACAATTTATTTTTTTATTTGGTATTGTTTTATTAGTATGGTATGTATATCCCAAAAAAAATAGGAGACTGAGTCAAATAGGGATAGAATAAATTGCTGAGCAGGTTTGTATTAGTTATAAATAGAGATGTAGGCCTAATTTTTGTGTGGTTTTCGATTTAAATATCAAGAAAAAATTTGTCTGGGAGTTGTGTCAAAAATCAGATTGTGTTCTTTTGTTTTGTTTTTTTTGTGGTTGTTCTTGTGTTTTCTTGATCTAGTTAAGTCCAACGTATGTAAAGGTAAGCTAAAATTACCCTGTTACCAATTCTTTCAACCAAAATGTCAGATAATCACAATCTGTCAAAAACTCAAAATATTCAATTATAAAGTAGTAAAACACATACAAACCTTATCTCTATAATTGTTTCATTATTGTTGATTAGTTGATTCTGATTATTGAATCAGATAATAACTTTGAAAACACACATTTTGACCCCACTAAGAATCCTCGCTAGATTTCTCAAGCATACCCGTATGTAGGCCTTAGAAAACTCGTTAAAGAAAAGTGAATCATCAAGCTTCCTTATCTAAAACACAGGTAAAAAAAATACATTAGAAAAGTAGCATAACATGCATACAACTATACCATTCAACACTACACTTAAACCAGTGAAGATAAATATAAAAAAAAAAGTCTTTATGTAATGTAAAACTATTATCTGAAACTGACCGCATTATTCATATCCTCATAGTTTGTGTAATCCACAATCCCTCTCATTCCTGCAAAGAAAAATAAGTGAGCCTAGTTGCTAATTGACGGATTACATAAAAGAAACTACGTGACGCAGCAATAATGCAAAGATGTATAACATGACTAAACACAAGACAAAATCATGTGAACCTAAAACTAGAATCATCTGTGATTATGAATGCAGCTAAGAAATCAGTGTCACTTATTAGCAATGCACAACTGTATCCTGCTTTGTGTGAGTTATGTGATTACATGATTATCCACATTTTGACCTCAGTAGTGAAGCATATGAAAGAATTTTACATAGTGCTATGTTTTAGAGATAGCAATATAGGCAGGTCGAGTAACATGTCAAAATGGGTTCTTTAGTTGTTATTGGGTTGGGTTGATCTTAAAGACTCTTGTCAAATAGTTTAAGTTTCCTAAATAAATAGTATCAAATATTACCAAAATATCATATCATTTTAATAAATATTTATTTCTTAATAAAATGATTTAGAAGTGATTATGTATTTAAATTACATCTTGAACAATTTTCAACCCGTCCGTTCCATCTGTCATGTTTACTTAGCTAATTTTATTTTACCTTGTTTTCACTTGTTAAGATATGAAACATAACCCGACTTGATTCACTCATGAGTAAATGGATCAAAATCGCCACCTCTACATTGTCTATTCACTTTCAAAGCAGATATATCCTTTACAAGTCATTGATAAATCAAACAATAATTCCAAGTAGGCCAACTATGCAATTTCTTTTGTTTTGTTTTTTTTTTGTTTTTTGTTTTTTTTTTTTTTTGAACAGCAAGATTAGAACAATATTGGTAGAAAGTAGAAACTATAACATGATTGAACAACATCATTAATGTTTTTATATCAATTAATAGGTGTTGAATTTCAGACAATTCAATAGAACAGAAGAGATTGTAAGTACAACTCACCATCACCATCACGGAAAACCTGAGAGAAACAAACATTACCCGCTCCACGCATGTGATCCTAGCATATTGACCATTGGGTAATCCAGTTAAGAAGCTAAACACAAAATTTATATTAATTTTGAGATGATTGTGGTAGTTGTAAACCATGTGCTTAGCAATAAGAATACAAATCAATAATTAACTAGAAAATTAGTGACTTAAAAAGGGTGTATACATGTCTATCGGTTCAGACTGTGTCCACATAATGAGTTTAGAATGAACTTAATGAGAATCTAAGAGATACTTGCAAGTGTACAATCTTAACTGTTCAACTCTAGATTTGTAAACCATTCTCTAGAAATATTTTATTTACTTTAACACTTAGAATTATATAAAATATGACTAGTAAAATTCTTTCGAGTCAAAATTATGTGCATGAAACTCAGCTTGTTATCAAAATAAATGCACCAAAATGTGTGGTTTAGCATAATGAGTTGACACAGGTTTGGGTCAAAACAGATAAAGTTTTAGGGGGCGTTTGGTTGGAAGGAATGAAATGGAATTGAGAAAATAGTATAATTTTCAAGTAAAATTATGTTTGAGTGAGCAATTAAAAGTAAATCCAAGGAAATGTTTCATCTCAAATTCCCTTGGTTGTGGGATTTCAAAATCCTTCAACCTAGAGATAAAATTTGAGTCTCACAATCAAAGGAATTTGAGATGAAACATTCCCTTGGGTTTACGTTTAATTACTTGCTAAAAAAAATTTTACTTGAAAATTATATTAGTTTCTCAATTACATTTCATTCCTTCCAACCAAATGCCTCCTTTCATAAGCATGTTTAAAAATGACAAACAATCCAACTTTTCTCTAAATAAAACGCTTCAGAAGGTTTCGCGCATTTTTGAATACACATCATAAGACGTTTGACCCTTTAATCCATTTGACACGTTTTAATTTTTCACTTGACCAATTAGAGAAAGAGTTGAGCCCCCTTCGGATCAATGTTTAGGAACATAGATTAAGAGTATGCATAGATTTGTACAGCAACTCGGTGGAAACAGGGTCAAACGAGACACACTAAATACAGACAATACAATCTGATTTCCACACATAATTCGACATAAAAATAGGTTATTTATACCCATAAAATGGCGGTTACAAAATACAAAAACTAACACAATTTACCCTCCAATTCCCGCCTAATTTACACATTTGACTTTTTCTATTTTGACCTTTCTAATCTGACTTTTAATCATCTAATTTCTTGATTACAAATATCCAACAGAAAGAACCATAACTCAAATTTATCCATTTATAAGTATGGGTCTTAATTGCCACCTCTATCTCTAGTGATCCTATTAGAGTTTGGCTAGTTTTAAAAACGAAACTGACCTTCAGATCTTGCCATGAAGCAGATGAAGGTAATCCAGTAACATGAACTGCAAAACAAAGTGTTAGGAAAGTTTTAAACTGCTTGTACATAGATAAGTACAGAAGAGATATACAAGAAAAAGTAAACTCTTTAAAAAAAATGATCAAACCACGATATTTAGTGCGCCTAGTTGATCCTGCACGACTACCTCGCTGCTGTAACGATCAGGAGATGAAACTTTCCCACTACGAGTAAATTTAACCTAAATAATAAACCAGGGAAAAACAAGATACAATTATGCAGGCTGATTCAACCAAAGTACAAATTATTATAAAACTAGTTTAGTTCCAATGTCTAACTCGTAAGCTTTGACCATCAAACTTATAGCCATCCCTTCCACGAATGGCATCTTCAGCATCACGAGAATCTTCAAACTAAAATTAATCCAAAAACTTGATCCATAAGTGCAATCGTTGAAAAAAATATCCGGAAAAAATTGCAATTTTTACCTCTACAAAGGCAAAACTAGGGGGCCTTGGTGGAACTTTCAGGTCAAGTCTAACAATTAGCCCATACTGCAAGCATAAACAAAATCAGTATGAAACTAATATATGAAAGATAACTTATACAATATAAGCATCTTGTAACAGTATAAATGATTAAAGCATTCAAACAATCTACACAGCACAAAAACATTGTGGCAACATGTTTGTTAACAAGTTGTAAGTATTGTTTCAAAGCTAAAATCAGATTACAAAGAGGCATAAGAGATTACCTTGTAAAATAAATATTCCACTTCTCTTTCACGAATATCACCAGGAAGATTACCGACAAAGAGAGTATGAGTTGAGAGACCCATGTTTCCTGAGAAAATAGATGAAGTCATATTATGCAATAAGATGATTAAGATCATGTTAAAGAACTATGCATACAACAAAATTAAATGCCAAAAAAAACATCAATTATTTCAATCGTTAAATTAGATTTCATATTGATAGAGTGGGTCTTTGCAATTGCGACATTGTTTGAGCGTGCTATATCACTATTCATGTGCTTGAAAAATACATAAACTTATTAAACTTTACGCGTTTCAGTTTGTCTTGAAGGATGAATATTAAGGGAAAACAATAAGGTTTTGGGATCATTCCCATATAGAGATGTTAAAAAAAGCTTACTGCTTACTTGAAATCGACTCATTGTAAATGAGCTGGACCCGAGCCAAGGTAACATCGGCTCATGGCTCACTCGATTAACTTGTTTATATTAAAGACTAAATTATAACCCAAAATGATACCATATCATGTAAGTTTAGATTTCATTATCAGCCAAGTATTCAAATCATAGTCACATGATTATTTTAAAATTTTCTAATGAAAAACATATATAAAATATAGAATATGATCATTGCCTATGAACTACATTTCTTATTTTATAATGTATCATTGTTTCAACGTATTAAAATAAATATTTAAAAAAATGTTTCTTTTTGTTTTTATGTACATCAATTACGTGTAAAAAGCTTTAAAAACAAATATGTTGGCTCGATGAGCTAAGCTCAGCTTGACTTGGATCGGTTTTCTACGAGCAAAGCTCGAGCTCAACATCTCAGCTCGTCAAGATAATGAGCTGAACCCAAGTCCACCCTAGACTTGGCTCCGACCTATTTACATAATACCGGAACATACCTTAAGCTTCACATAAGACGTCTAAAACTTTATGATTTTACAAATTCTACGATATGGCACAAAAACAAAAGAATAATCCTAAGTTACAAATTACATAACCAAAGAAACTACAATAATATAGTAAGTACAGTTCAAAACCGCACAACAAACATTAGATCGTTTATTGTAATGTTCAATCTCAATCTCCTTGGTTCATCATTGTTTCAACCATGCAAACACTAGAAATTCACACACATTTAATTCTGGAAGAAAGATTCATCAAACCAATATAGTATTAACTATTAAACTGAGGCTAACATTCAAAGTGATCCAAAGCAACATAAGAAATTACAAACAGGCAAATAACAGTTGGGTAGAGGTTAATTCAACGTCGAAAGCAACAATGCAAAAGCCATATGAATCGACATCTAAAGAAGAAAGATGATTGATTACCGTGCATTCAAGATGTATAATGAAGCAGTACGTTCATAGAGATATGTAAAGAAATGAATATTATTTTAAAGCGGTTGATAGAAACATGAATTAGGCGGAGGATGATGGATCATGCTAACGGTCAACAAACTCACTCATGGAGTGTTGTTGACTTGTGCTTCTATTTCTGCTTTGTAATCAATGAATTAATTGACCGGCAAATAAATAGGTAAAGAACTAAATTATTTAACAAAAGAATGTGTTAATTGTTTCATTATAAGGTAATTTTTAGCGTGTATATAATCATGACCTCTAGGTAGCTGATGTGGACTGCGCGCACGGTGACTAGGGGAACACCGCTACCCCCTATGCAGCATGTTGATCCCCGCGGTGGCGTGCAGTTACACGTCAAGCTTCATTCACACTTTTTGTATCATTTATATCCGAACGGTTACTCTTTAAAAAATGATTTATTTATTTTAAAATGTCTATAATATTTAACTTTTTACACACCTTTAACAAATAATCCAAATAGTTCGCAGAACCCACTCCTATGGATGGTCAAAGAGGTGATTGCTTTAGCACCCGTGTTCATTTTCAACTTGAACGTGTCAAATATCGTAGTAGTCATCAACTAGGCATAAAGTGGTTTAATTTGAGAAGTAAGCTCTCGATGTTTCATAGTCCATACGAAATTGTATTCGACAATCACAAAATGTCAATTTTGGTTCTCGTTGATGGTGTATAGTTCTTATGTCTTTATCAACCTTCTACATTTTGCATCAAACTACTACACTCAATTGGGTTGAAATCATCACTATTTTGATCGCACAATTCCAACTTCACATACTTTATTGATGAAAAACATTTCAACACTTACTGCAACTAGTAAAAAAATGACAGATTTTAATAATAAATAGACCAACGGATACTATTTTTCTACTTCTCAATCATTAATCTTATATGACCGGCTGATTAAATGCAGTGCCCAAATGTCTAAGTCTTCTATCTATCTTCGCATGACTTGATTAATAATGAATTTTATATTTAAATTTGTTTTACCTTTTATAATTAAAATCACTAAGGTTGTTCCCCAGTGTGCATTGCAAGCATGATTGACAGATTAAACAGAGACTTAGACAGATGCACGTAGTCTAATCATGTAAAAAAATTATACTCGCATAGAAAGTTATAAGCACTAAGAAAAACTATCAAAAAGTCTTAACGAGGTTGTATCACATATTACCACACTCAATGTCGCAAATTGAATAAATGGGTCATGGCTATACATGGTTGCATATAAAAACCGACCATCCTCAAGACTTGCCACGCCATGGCTACACCTTAATCCAAGTTCATCACAATCGTTTAATAAACGCCTACCAATCAATTCTAGCCAAAAAATAATGAATGTCCCAAAACAAACCAAGCCTATCTAGAGTTCACTTTCACCATCAAGTAAGCATCATCACTACTGTGCATACAAAGTCATCGACGATGACAAATGCCCTCTTCCCGTCAACAAATATAGGGATGTGATGAAAGTGTGGTGAGAGAAATCAAAACCACAACAACCACCAGATCGTTGTCCACAATCACACCATCACCACCTAGGGGTCACAAACAAAGAGATGGTTAACAATCCCATACATAGACCTGACAATGATGACGAAAAAACCTTCTGCAATGTGAACAACAAAAAACGAGAAACTGTAACGATTAAAATTTATTGATGTATGTTCACCCATGAACGAACCAAAACCTAAAGTTACGTGTTTAAGGAGGTCTCTAATGACTCGATCATCATCATCATTGAGCTAACAACATCATTACCCAGAACCCCACCATGATCGAATGAACTAAACAAGAAACAACCATGCTAAGTTGTCTCAAATGAAGCAACCCCATCAAAATAGACTAATATTACCACCACACCAACATGATAGCCTCAAAAGATAAATAAAAAAGATGAAGATGAGAGTTGAAGATCAGAGACCTCAACTGAACATATCATCGACTCATAGGTGATCGCCTTGGCCGAAAACGAGAGGCCAAGCGGCCACCTATGTCCGTCTTTAAAACCGAATAAGCCACATGCATTAGACAACAATACACAAAGCAAAATGATAGTAAATCACTATTCAATTCCACCCAAAAACACACAACTATCAGATCGCTAATAAAAACCAGATCATCACCAATGATGAACCAACAGTTATTGTGCATGCAAAGTACGCGACAATGGCGGATGCCCTTTTCCCATCTAGAGAAGCAGATATAATGATACTGTGCTAGGATAAAACAAATAATAATAAAAAATAGAAAAAGCACAACCACCACCACATCACCGCCCATAACCACACCATTGACGAGTAGGGTTCGCAAAACAAAGGATGGATAACCACCTTATACCAAGATCTGACGACAATGTTGAAGGCTTCTCCAACACCAAATAACTAAAACAAACATCAAGAAATCAATAGTTTCAAAGAAACCAAATCAAAGAAAAATACAACGATTACAAAACCCAACGGGTAACCGAATACAACAACTGACGTTGCGGTTTATCGGTTTTCAAAGCGTTTTTATTTCCACCTCTACCTGGTAGGGACTCTTCTACTCGAAACATTCCCCATTTTCTAAGAATAACTTATGTACATATTATTACCAAAAACATGAAGACTAAATACACTTTGGTAACAGTTTCTTCTATTAAAATATGCCTTTACAGTTTCTCTATTATATTTTACCCCTTAGAGATACAGAATCTGAACCTCTATCAACTCCATCACAATCAAATGGCACTATACTTGCAAAAAATAGAAAATGAAAAAGAAAAAGAAAAGAAACCGCGAAGCGATATCTTGTTCTTGTTGTTACACGCAAGAACACAATGACACAAATAAGTGTACACTTTTAGTTTCCATTTTGTAACACCCGATTATTTTTAAAACAAAGACAAGAAATGAAGAATAAAAGAAAGAAAAGCAATAAAGCCCAAGTAGAGGGACTAAAAGTGTCCAAAAGGACACTTTCTTTGAAAATTTGGTGTAAAGGTGGACATGGCCACCCACCCTCCTTTCACCTTACTTTTTTCAATCGGTTTTAGAGAGAGAGAGAAGAGAAAGAGCAGGGAACTTAGGGTTTTGGAAGAAGAAGAAAATAAAAGGTAAGAATTTGTGGTTTTAAGTGTTTATGTTGGGTTTTTGTCTCGGTTACATGCTTATGTGCTTGTGTGTGTGTCTGTGTGTGTGTTTTGGTGTGTTTTTAGGTGTGTGAACTCATTTGCAAGCGGGTTAGAAGAAAGAAACACCCAAGTTGCACCAGGTGAGTTCTAGACCCCGGTTTACTTGTTTTAAACTCTTCTTGGGGCTGAAAATGTATTAAAACAGTTTTTATTATGTTTATGTATGTATACCCGTATGTATTATGCATGTTGGATGATGATTCTTGAATGCTTATAGGTTGTTCAT
>BJCM01241392.1:0-10689 GCA_018326385.1 Flaveria bidentis | reverse complement strand
ATTCTCACAAAATTTGTTAAAACAGTTGGTTACTAAATCAAGATCAAACAGCCAATCAGGACCAGAACCAGCCACACAGGGTGTGTGTTTATTGAAAGTCACATTGGCTGACTCCTCAACAATTCTAGTTTTGAGATTGTATACTCTATAAGCCTTAGCTTGAGAAGAGTATCCAATAAAGTGTCCATCATCTGATTTTTCAGCAAATTTTGCAATTTGATCTTGGGTATTCAAGACGGTGCAAGGACATCCAAATGATGAGAAAAGCAATGAAAGGTTTCCTCTTATGCCAAAGTTCATAAGAAGTCTCGTAATGATTCTTAACCACTAAAACTCTGTTTTGCACATAGCAGGTAGTGTTGGCTGCCTCTGCCCAAAAGGTGATGTGCAGTTTAGAGTCAGACAGCATGGTTCTTGCAACTTCGATCAGTGTCTTATTTCTCCTCTCAGCAACACCATTCTGCTAAGGAGTCCTCAGAGCACTGCATTGTTTTGTAATACCCTTTTCATCATAAACTGTAACAAGGATTTGGTTTTTGAATTCAGTTCCCTGATAACATCTTATGGTTTTGACCTTGTGATCACATTGATTCTCAATCTTTAAGATGAAATTCTTTAGAATCTCAGGAGTCTCATCCTTAGATCTAAGGAAAAAGACCCAAGTGAATATTTTAAAGTCATCTGTGATCATTAAACAGTAAGAGGTCCTTCCTAGACTCATTACACTAATGGGGCCAAAGAGATCCATATGTAACAAGTGTAGGGGTGTAGTGATGGAGTTTCTTTCCTTAGGCTTACGAGATACCTTATGTTGCTTCCTTTTCAGGCGTGCAACACAATGATCATCACTTGTAAACTCTTTCTTTGGCATTCTAGTTACCAAATCATTCTTAGTAAGTTTATTCATGTTCTTAAAGTTTACATGACACATTCTTTTATGCCATAGGAAAGACTCATCACTATTTGCTTTAGATATAAAGCATGAAACTTCTCTAGAGGGAGATGTCTCTTGCAAGTCCATCTTGTACATGTTCCCTTACCTGGGGTCTCTGAGCAGGATATTCTCATGAGGAATGACCACCCCGAGCTTGAGAACAATGCACTCATGCTCAGTAAAGAGTATGTTATGACTCTAATCACAAAATTGGGATACACTCAGAAGATTGTACTCAAGCTCCTTTGCAAAGTTTACCTTTTCAATGCTGAGCTTACCATTTGTGACTTGCCCCTTCCAGAAATATAACCACCTTCATCTCCTCCAAAAGCAACTAGCCCTCCATCAATACTTTCAAAGTTCTGGAGTAATGACCTATTACCTATCACGTGCCTGGAACAACCACTATCAATGATCCAGACAATCTTGTTTGTCTTGAGCTGTTCCTGCACAAATAAAATGATTAGTTATATTTGGAAACCCAAGCCTTGTTGGTCTTAGGCTCATTAAAAGAAGTAGAAGGTAATGCAACTGTAATAGATCCTATAGTTGTGCTCTTAGGATCTTGTGTTGTTGTTGATGAAGAACATTCAATCACTTGGTCTTTCTTCGACTTCCACACCACCTTTGGAAGTTTGGACTTGACCTTCAACACTTCGAAAGCTTTTGATACTTTGAAAGTTTTGATGACTAGACCATCGGAAGATTCTACAGACACTGCAGCAGACTTCAGTGCTTCAGAAGTATTACTTTCTTCCGAGACCAAATTTTCTTCCGAAAGCAATTTTCCACTTGCCTTCTTCTTTGATTTAGAGCTTCCGAAGGAAACAGATTTTCCTTCCAAAGCTGAAAGTCTTGGAACTCTTGGAAGTCTTTTTCTTGGTCATATAGATAGTACCTCTTGGATTGTATGGACAATCCTTACCAAGATGAGAGATACTTTCACACATAACACATTCCATTTTCTTCTTCCCATGATCCTTCTACTGAAAACAAGACTGATCTTGATCACATCCCTTCCCCACCTTCATCTTTGCAAATTCTAAGACAGTCCTCTTAGGCTGAGAACTGTTCTTGGAGTTGGATGGTCCAGGCTGTTTAGCAGTGGTACACAACAGATCAGCCTTCTTCTTGGTGTTGAGATGATTTGAACATGAACCAGAGCTCTTAGTAGAAGAGTTTAGGTTGATGTCTTCGGTCTTCACCACTTCAAACCTTCCAGAGATAAAAACTTGTTTCTGCCTAGAATCAAAAGTGGCCTTGATCTCTTGAGCCTTACTAGCTTTTCTTTTGCTCTTTCTGATCAAGTTTTTCCTCATAGACTTGGTCATCACAGTCCTTTTCTTCTCCTTAGAAGGATAGTGACCATTCTTAGAATCCTCCTCTTCACTCTTCTCAAAGGAATTCTTCATTATCACTTCTTCATCCTCTTCACTCAAGGGGTATATGAGAGGAAGCTCATCTTCACAAGTTCCACACCTAGGTGATCTTACAGATAAGATTGTGTGTGGAGGAGCTATCTCACTAGATCCATGTCCTTGATTGTTTTGATAACACACCTTGTTATGCAGGGATAAGGATATCATGTTCTTGAAGGTCTCTTCTTCAAGAACACACTTTTCTGCCCTGGCTTTGCTGATCACAAGCTCAGCCTGGCACTCAGTCAGCTTAGTTATGAAATCCTTGATCTGAGTCCTATAATTGGTATGCTCATGTCTTAGAACTGAAATTGTTTTCTCTAAGTCCTCTATCTTTAGTTTATAATCACATTCACTCTTTCTAAATCAGCTTTTAAGATGTTTAAGGACTCAAGATCAGATCTCAATTCTAAGTTGTAGGACCCGTATCTGTTTACTTTGGAAATACATTCAGGGATACAGAGATGTTCCATTATCTTGGCTTCATCATGATCTGCCATCAGTGCTTGGTTTGGAGAAGCATCTTCCACCTGAAAGCTCCAGTCAAAGCCTCCTTCTTCAACAACAACTATAGCTTGTTGTTTTGGCTTGTCATTCTAGGTAGCTTCATAAGTGTAGTTTGGTTTGGAATGTGATTGGCCACCATTTATTCTTGGTGCCTTGCATTCCCTGGCAAAGTGGCCGATCAAGTTATAGTTGTAACATTTGACTTTGCTTTAGTCCAATCCAAACTTTCCACTGGCTGTATTGTTAGGAAACTTTCTTCATGTCTGCTTGTAGAACTTCTTGGCTCTGTGAGTGAGAAGAGCCATTTGCTAGACTATCTCCATATACTCCAAATCATCTTGATGGATGCAGTCCAGGTCTTCAAGGATGAATAGAAAGCTGCCACTACTTTCATCATAAGACACAAAAGCTTGAGAAGAACTTGTCTCTTGGAATGGGCTTCGTTGAGTATAGTTCTCCCTTGGTGTCTCAGGGAAGGTGATGAAAGGACCCTTTTGTGAGTTTTTTGGGTAGCATATGAGATGGTGTTGGGGTTCTATGCTATCCCTATCAACCATATGAAGGGTTGAACCGATTTGATAGTTGGAGTTGCTAGATGAACCTTGCATGTTCATCTCCATCTGGTAGCCATTGAGAATCCCATACAACTCTGTTAGAGTAAGAGTTTTTAGGTTCTCAGTTCTCTTGATAACCACACAGTAGTATGTCCATTACCTAGGAAGAGTTGACATGAACTTCCTTACAATATCCATGTTTTCAAGAGCTACTCTACCATCCACCAGGGTATCCATAATCTTGACATACCTGAAGTATTGTTGAGTCATGGTCTCACCTGCTTTAAAGGTGAATATTTTTCTTGAAACCTCTGTATACAAAGTTTGGAAGAGCAGTCTAAAGGGCTATCATGGCCTTCTTGTCAATCTCTACTCTCTTTCTATCTTCATCTGAGTAGTCAGCCATAGCCTTGGGGATCATACCACCTCCAGTTGCTGAAGAGGTGCTTGGTATGTATGGTTTATTTTCAATAGACTCCCATATTCTTGAGTCTAGAGACCTGAGGAATCCTTCCACTCTTTGGCACCAAGAGTCAAAGTCATCAAGAGTGATTAGTGGGGACTTTGTCATGGTTCCAGTTTCCATATCAAAATTGGAAATGGCCACCATTTGAGATGTTATGTATTTTGTGTGTTTGAGGGATCTTAAGATGGTGAGATCTTATATCAAGAGCCTGGAATGCTCTGATACCAATTGCAAGACCGGTGAATGGTATGCACTTACAACACAACAACACAGTGATGAGAGTTGCTAAGAATACTTAATAGATCAAACGGGGAACTGGTTAACCTTTGTAATGATACTAAGAAGACAAGTAAGTATGAGACAAAACAAGATAGAAAAACACACAAGGGTTTGGTTGTCAAGATTGTAGTATACTGCTTTCTCAAGTTCTATTACTAATGTCACAAAGCATACTAGAAAGTTACAAGTACTTGAGATACATATACTACATCCTACAGCCGGCTATACTGTGAAGGCCAGTTAGATACAACTGACTAGACAACAAACAAAATCAAATGTAGAGTCAAAAGACAGATTTCCTTTTGACTAGTGACTATGACATGCCAAAAAAACATG
The DNA here is from genome assembly GCA_018326385.1 of Flaveria bidentis. Taxonomy (NCBI): domain Eukaryota; kingdom Viridiplantae; phylum Streptophyta; class Magnoliopsida; order Asterales; family Asteraceae; genus Flaveria; species Flaveria bidentis. The sequence continues at coordinate 6,195 of BJCM01241392.1, read as the reverse complement.
GACCTTTTGACTAGTGACTATGACATGCCATAAAAGCATTCTAATATATTACAAAAAGGATAAAGTACATAAAATAGAAAGTTACAGACTCAAAACCTCAATGTACAGTTACTAAAAGCATGGACCTTTTCACAAACTTATGAAAGTTGGTGAGTTTACAGAGTTTCAGTGGAAAGGGTCCAGCTTTTTGGAAAAGTACATCAAATAAATCATGTGTTCAAAAGTTTTTGGAAGAAATCTGTCTTCAAGTGTTGGCTTCGGAAGACTTTGTCTTTGAAGCTTCAAAAGACCTCATCTTTGGCTTCGGAAGATCTGACACTTAGAATATTTCATATGCTTGTGTGAAACTTCCGAAGCATTCTATTTCAGTACACGTATGCATGCATGCAGGAGAGACTTTGGGTGTTTGGGTTGCATCAGCCTTTACATTTAATCCTAACCGTAGTACGCCTGCCGCGAGCACCTCCTCGAGTTGCCTTCCCTAATTTTCTACCAGCCATAACTAATTCCAATAAGATTCAAAAACCAAAATGATTATTCAAGATAATTGCTCAGATCATTATAAGTACGGTAAGTCCTTAATTATTATGGCCAAGTGTGATTAACTACTTACCTTACCCTCCTATCCCAAGCAATCACTATCCTAACACATGTCAGTATTAAAATCTAGAAGCACAAAGAACATATAGCACACACACATAATCCTAGTTTTACTTGAAAGCTTTTACCTGATGGCACGTGGCTACTTGGATTGGCATCCTTCATTCGGTCCCATTTTAAGTTTAAGTTTAGCTTTTCAAATTACTTACCCAAGTCTCTTAAACTTTGGCTCTGATACCAACTTGTAAGGCCCCGTTCTCGGGAAGCTTCACAATTGGTTAATCATAACATAGAATCATTTTAATAAACGCTGCAGAAATAATTAGACATTCATTTAAAACTTGGGAATCCTATTGTACTCAGACATTTGTCCGTCATTCGTAAATAAAACATAGTACTTTTTCTTAAATTACAATAAAAGATTTCGTAAACAGAAATGCCATCCATTGTTCTCCATGTAACTCCGTAGTGTCATCCTCAGTATCAACATTTACCTGCCAACTATAATGCATAAAAGTCAGCTTTGATGAGTGAGTTCTAGTTTAGGTAAATAAGAAAATATAAACTTTATCCTTCATATACTGACCACGCATACATCATAATACATAACATTTACGTCTTAATAAGCATGTTCATTATCTTTCATTCATTCATATCTTTCACTTCATCATAAACGAGATTGCACAAAGAAAGAGCTCCACATTGATCAACAACGAATGTTGATCCATGTCGGTATACATCATCATGGTAGCTAACCCCCGACAGGTGATCAACAAAGGTACATAGCCCACTCATGAATACGGATCAATCACCATACCTTAGACTCACGTAAGTGAAGTTTATCATAGTGCTTGCAACATTCATTAATATCATCTTCCACTTTAATATATAATACTTAACTTAAAAAGTACAAATCATGCCAAGTACTAGTCATCATAAAACAAAACCGACCCTCCGCGGGACAACGAGGGTTCGGGGGCGGCAGCCCCTGACATCGGGGTCCTATGGACAGCAGCCCCTAGTGGGGTACAAGGGGAAACGCCCCTAGCTGGGGCCGGGCTGCCATGAGTAACCTCTAAAATAAGCTTTCTAGGCTGGGATGACACTACACAACCTGCAGATAAGTTAACACTTAAAGGGGTTAATAAATTCGCTGCTATTTTCGCTGCCAGAAAAGAAGTTTCCCTTGCAGTTTCACTGACAGTTTCGTTGATAATTTCGCTATTAGTTTCGCTGACAGTTTTTCTTACAGTTTCATTACCAGTTTCAAATGTCAGTTTCGCCCAACTTTTTTTGAAATTCCATGGTTGTGAAATTATCTACGAAACTATTGTTTCGAAGAAAACCCACAGTTTCGCTGCTTGAATGTGAAAATTCGCTGGATGCACAGAACAGTTTTGCAGATCGCATAAAAATTATGAACCAGCCTGTTTTTAACCCAAAATCGCATTTTTTACGCCCAATCTCTTAGTTTATCATCCATGAGGCTAATCAAGCTTTTTACATGTTTTCATACGTCAAAATGTGACCTTTATGTGATTTTTTGCAACTTTCAAAACCCAAAACCCTAGAATCCTGGTTTGATCTATAGAAAGGTTTAAAGGCCGATTGTTACCTGGATTTGTTGTTCCTTTCTTATGGTTTGATGTTCCAACACCCAGATCTTCAATCTCTTAACTTTTGAAGCTCCAAATCTTGAGTTTTCTTTACTTTCTCTCTTTACTTTCTCTCTCTACTTTCTCTCTCTAAAATTTGGGAGGCTAGGGTTTCAAATGAGGGAGATGGTGGATGGTTAGGTGGGTAAAAGGGCTCATTATGGGCCCTTAATCACTTAGGCTCTTGCCCATAAGCCTAATTTAGCCCATAACCTATTTTCTTCCTTTATTAAATACCCACTAATTAAGCCCATTACCCTCGATGACTCGTTTTGACTTTTCGGGGTGTTACAGAGTTGGATCTTGAAAATGGTTTGGATATCTGATTTTGATTATAGTTTTGATTTATAAAATTACCATATTGATATCTTTCTTATTAATGATGCTAATAATTGCATTGATTTGGCGAGTTACCATAATTGTGTCTTTATAATCTGACATTATTATTTCTTGGAGCATTAAATTTAGTAACACTACATTAACCTAACACAATAAAGTTCTTGATCTTTGAAAGGCATAATTTGAGCAAGGAATGGAGTTATGGGAACTATTACATTCAATGAAAAGTTCTTAAAAACAACATTAGAATATTTTCCATAGAAGGTGATATGGACCACATCTGGTTTATATTTAAAGTCTGTAATGGTAACTTGATTCACAACTTGCTAGGAACCTGTCTTGTGTTCTTTTTCTCCGCCTCAAGGGGTTGCGGCCCGCAACCTACTTGTGTTGTGGTACGAAAAATTGGTTAGACTCAATTTATAAATAGAAGCATTTGAGCTCTTATTAGTAGTCTTCTAGTAGAAGATTGGTGGATTATGAGTAAGTTCTCTTCCTTTCTCCTGGGTAAGGGGAAGGTCAGGTTGGGAATTTGATGGTATGTGGGTAGGATATGCGTAGAACACGAGCTACGCGCCCAAGGAGTAACTATGTGTTATATACCCATAACAACCGTGTAAGGTTTATAGGAAGGTCGATGCACCAAAAACAACCCAAGTGTTTCCTACATGTATGCACTTGATACTTAGTAGATGTTGCTTCAAATGTTTAATACTTTGCATAAGAAAATATTCTAAGTATGAAATCTTCTGAAGCCAATACCAATTTTTTTCAAAACCAAAAATGAAGTCTTCCAGAGCTTCAAAAACAAAGTCTTCTGATGCCAATAAAGTGAAGACAAATTTCTTCCAAAGACTTTGAAGATCATGCTTTCTCTTAGGTACTTTTACATAAAGCAAACCAAATTTCCACTACAAATCTAAAAACTCACCAATTTATACAATTTGGTGAAAGGTTTATGTTTTTTATAACTGTATATTGAGGTCTTAAGTCTGTAACTTTCTACTTTATGTACTTTTATCCTTTTTGTAATATATTAGGATGTGAACTATGGTATGTCATAGTCACTAGTCAAAAGACAAATCTATCTTTTGACTTTAAATTGATCATGTTGTCTTGATTAGTGTTTCCACCTAGCCTTCAAAGCATGGCCGTCTATACGGTGTAGTAAAAAATATCTCAAGTCCTTGTATTTTTTATGTTTTGTAACACTTGTAAAAGAACTTGAGAATCAATATACTGCAATCTTAAAAACCTTTACTTTGTTGTTGTGTTCTTAAGTTTCTATATCTTGTTTTACTTGTGTTCATAGTATCATAACATTAGTCTCGATTCCCTATTTGATCTGTTAAGTGTTCTAACACTCTCCTCATTGTAAGTCTGATTGTATTGACCATCCCTTAAATGGTAATGCAATTGGTATCAGAGCATTTCAGGCTCTTGATTGTACTATCTCACCATCTTAGATCGCTCAGTCTCATAAAATACTAAACTTAAATAGCAACTCTCACAAAGGTTGATATGGAAACCAGAACCTTGACAAAGTCCCCATTGATCACTCCTGAAGACTTTGATACTTGGTTTCAAAGAATAGAAGGGTTCATCAAGTCTCAAGACTCCAGGATGTGGGAGTTTGTTGTCTCTAGACCTTACATACTAAGCACCTCTTCAACTGTTGCTAGGGGTGGTATGATAACAAAGGAGGTAGCTAACTATTCTTAAAAACACATGAAGAGAATTGACATAGATCAGAAAGCCATGACTTCCCTCCAAACTGTTCTTCCTAACTCCATATATCAGGCCTTTAAGAAGTGCAAACTACTAAGCAACTAGGGGATGCACTGAAGCTCATGTACGAGGGGTCCACTGAAGTAAAAGAGAACAAGAAGGACCACTTGAAGCAGTAGTTTGTAAACTTCACCTACAGGAAAGGTGAAACCATGACTTAACAATACTTTAGGTATCTTGAGATTGTGGATACTCTAATGGATGTTGGAGTAACTCTTGAAAATATAGACATTGTAAGGAAGATCATGTCCTCTCTTCCTAGACACTAGACATATTATTGTGTTGTTTTCAAGAGAATTAAGAACCATAATACTCTCATTCTTACAGAGTTGTATGGTATTCTTAGTGGATACCAGATGGAGATGAATATGCAAAATCCATCTGGTAACTCAAGCAATCAGTTGAGTTCTGCCCTTCTTGTGGTTGAAAAGGATTACACGGAACCACATCACCATCGTATCTGCTACTTTGACAACTCACAAAAGGTTCCATTCATCACCTTCCCAAAGACACCAAGGGAGAGTTACACTCAAGGAAGTCCATTCCAAGGGACAATCTCTTCATAAGCCTTTGTATCTACTAATAAAACTTTAGGGAACTTTCTCTTCACCCTTGAAGATCTTGACTATATCCATCCAGATGAAAAGGAGTACATAGAGATAGTTCAGCAAATGGCTCTTCTCACTCATAGAGCCAAGAAGTTCTACAAGAGGAAAGGGAGAAAGTTTCCAAGCAATGCAGCTAATTGAACGTTTGGGTTGGACAAGATCAAGGTAAAGTGTTAGAATTGCAACCAAATAGGACACTTTGCTACGGTGTGCAAGGAGCCAAGGACAAATGGTGTCTAAGCATAAACAAGACCAAACTACACTGATAAGGCCAACTAGAATAAGAAGCCAAAGCAGCAAGTTGCAGTCATTGTTAAGAATAAGTTCTTGACTAGCGCTTTTAGGTGGAAGATGCATCTCCAAATCAAGCACTAATGACTGATCATGATGAAGCCAAGGTATTGGAATATCTCTATTCACCTGAAGGCATTGTTAAAGTTAAAAAGATACCTATAACTTAGAGATGAGTTCTGATATTAAGTATTTAAATATCTTAAAATCTAATTTCAAAAGAGCTGAAAATGATTACAAATATAAAATAAAAGATGTAGAGAAAACAATTTCAACTCTTAAACATGAACACATTAATTACAAAACTCAGATTAAAGATCTCATCACCAAGTTAAAGGAATGTCAAGCTGAGCTTGTGAACAGCAAAGCCAAGGTTAAAACCCACTAAATCAAAAGGTTAGTATATGACCAACATAATATTGTACGGATCCTTCAACGGCCCCTAAGCTTCCATGTTAACATACTTATTTCTACTTAGAGTTAAAAGTGGCCTTAATCTCTTGAGCCTTCTTGGACTTCCTCTTTGCTCTAATGATCAAATTCTTCCTTCTAGACTTGGTCATCCTAACTTCTTATCTCTCCTTAGAAGAATAGTGATCCTTCTTAGGATACTCTTTTTCACTCTTCTTAGATTCATCATTCACTATCTCCTTTTCATCCTCTTCATTTATAGGATCTATGAGGTGATGCTCATCTTTTAATAGGTTTAGTACCAATTGATATGCTCTGATACCAATTGATAGAGCAATTGATCGGATCAGAACCAGTTGATAGGCTCCGATATCAATTGATAGGATCAATTGAGACAATCTGTAATGATTTTAAGTGAACAATTCAAGTGAAACACAAACAATTGTAATCGATTCAAGCAGTATCAACAAATTCACAGTTCATTGATATAGCTAAGACAATTA
>BJCM01241391.1:0-21953 GCA_018326385.1 Flaveria bidentis | reverse complement strand
AATCATCACTTCGCATCTATATTATTTGATACTAGAGTAGACAATAGCTTTATATCTTCTGAGTTTGTGTAATTGCTTGATTTGAGTCCTAGTAGGCTAGAAACTAGCTACTCTGTAGAAATGGCCAATGGTAGGGTTGTTTAGGCTGATGAGATTATTAGGAAGTGCTCGATGATATTGGAGAACCATGCCTTCGATATATATTTGATACCCTTTGAGTTAGGAAGTTTCGACGTGATCGTGGGAATGGATTGGTTGTCGAAACATGGAGCTGAGATTGTCTGTCAGGAAAAAGTAGTACGAATCCCTATGCCAAACGGCGAGGTGCTCAGAATTCAAGGAGAACGACCGGGAAGAAATCTAAAGCTTATCTCCTGCATGAAAACACGCCGAAGTTTATGAAAGCAGTGCTATGCGTTTCTGGCTCATGTGGTAGAAAAGAAGGAAGAGGGGAGAAAATTGGTAGATATTCCAGTAGTATGGGACTACCCAGATGTATCCCCTGATGACTTGTCTGGTTTGCCTCCTCCACGACAGGTGAAATTTTGTATAGAGTTGGTTCCTGGAGCTACATCGGTAGCAAAGATGCCATATCGGTTAGCACCATCCAAAATGCAAGAGTTATCTAGTCAGTTACAGGAACTACTAGAGAAGGGTTTTATTTGGCCGAGTCACTCACCGTGGGGAGCACCGGTATTATTTGTCAAAAAGAAGGATGGATCGTTCCACATGTGTATCGATTACCGTGATTTGAACAAGTTAACCGTGAAAAATCGGTATCCTCTCCCCAGGATCGACGATCTGTTTGACCAGCTGCAAGGAGCTTCATATTTCTCAAAGATCGACTTTCGTTCTGGATATCATCAACTAAGGGTTTTCGAGGATGACATACCGAAAACAACATTTAGAACTCGCTATGGGCACTATGAGTTCTTGGTCATGCCGTTCGGGTTGACTAACGCACTAGCAGTGTTTATGGACCTAATGAATCGGGTGTGTAAACCTTATTTGGATAAGTTTGTGATCGTGTTCATAGACGATATACTTATCTACTCCCAATCGAAAGAGGATCATGAAGAACACCTCCGGGCAATACTGGAACTGTTAAGGGTAGAGATACTCTTCGCCAAGTTCTCAAAGGGTGAATTTTGGGTCATGTGGTTAACGAGGATGGGATTCATGTAGATCCCGGTAACATTGAAGCGGTGAAGAAATGGGATGCACCCCAGACACCATCAGAAATATGGCAATTCTTAGGATTGGCCGGATACTATTGTCGTTTCATCGTGAATTTTTCAAGATTGCTCAACCATTAAAATTACTGACTCAAAAAGACAAGAAGTTTGATTGTGGACATGCACAAGAACAAGCGTTCCGAACGTTGGAAGAGAAGTTGTGCATCGCACCTATATTGTCCCTCCCAGACGGAACAGATGATTTTATGGTGTACTGCGATGCTTCACATCAAGGATTGGGATGTGTGCTAATGCAGAAGGATTAGGTGATTGCCTACGCTTCGCGACAACTTAAGGTGCATGAAAAGAACTATACAACTCATGATCTTGAGTTGGATGCTGTAGTATTTGCACTTAAGATATGGAGGCATTACCTGTATGGAACCAAATGCATCATTTACACAGATCATAAGAGCCTCCAACATATCCTGGATCAGAAGGAACTTAATATGCGTCAGCAACGTTAGGTGGAGCTTCTTAGTGACTACAATTGTGAAATCCGGTATCATCCGGGGAAAGCTAACGTGGTGGCTGATGCTCTAAGCCGCAAAGAACGCGTGAAACCACTATGTGCTCGAGCGTTAGGATTGACTATTCAAATGAATTTGAAAGCTCATATCCAAATTGCACAAAGTGAGGCATTGAAAGAGGAAAACCTTGCGGGAGAAGAATTCCGAGGGTTGGATAAACAAATGAGTTACAAGGATGATGGTATACAGTACTTCATGGATCGTATATGGGTACCCAGATGGGGAGGTGTACGTACCTTAGTCATGGATGAAGCCCACAAGACACGATATTCAGTCCATCCTAGTGCAGATAAGATGTACCATGATCTTAAGGATCTGTACTGGTGGCCAGGCACGAAGAAAGACATTGCTATGTACGTAAGTAGATGCTTAACATGCTCGAAAGTTAAAGCTGAACACAAGAAACCATCGGGATTATTACAGCAACCTGAGATTCCCGAGTGGAAATAGGAGAACATAGCCATGGATTTTATTACCAAACTCCCTAGAACCAGCAGCGGGCATAACTCGATATGGGTCGTAGTGGATCGGATGACGAAGTCAGCTCATTTCTTGCCGATCCGAGAAAACTACAAAATGGATAAGTTGGCGAGATTGTACATCAAGGACGTCGTGAAAAGACATGGAGTACCGGTGTCGATCATATCCGACCGTGACAGCCGATTTACTTCACGATTTTGGCAGACATTGTAGAAAGCGATGGGAACTCGATTAGATATGAGTACTGCCTATCACCCACAGACAGACGGCCAAAGTGAACGAACTATAAAAACGTTGGAAGACATGCTGAGGGCGTGTGTAATTGACTTTGATGGTAGTTGGGACACTCATCTACCGCTGATTGAGTTCTCTTACAACAACAGCTACCATACGAGCATTGGATGTGCTCCATTCGAAGCATTGTATGGAAGGAAATGTAGATCACCCGTTTGTTGGGCCGAGAATGGTGAAAGTCAATTAACAGGCCCAGAGAACATTCAAGAAACAACCGACAAGATTTTCCAAATCAAAGATAGACTAAAAGCTACCAGAGATCGCCAAAAGAGCTATGCTGACAACCGTCGGAAGCCTCTAGAATTTAACATTGGGGATCGAGTTTTACTCAAGGTCTCTCCTTGGAAAGAATTGTTCGGTTTGGAAAGAAAGGGAAGTTAGCCCTAAGATATGTAGGACCATTCGAGATTACAGAAAGAATTAGTCCAGTGGCTTACCGATTTAGATTACCACAAGAACTCAATGGCGTACATGATACTTTCCACGTGTCAAACCTCAAGAAGTGTTTGGCTGACGAATCCCTTCACGTACCAATTGAGGACATCAAGATTGACGAAAAGCTTCATTTTTTTGAGGAACCCATTGAGATCATGGATCGAAAGGTCAAGCAATTGAAGCGCAGTAGAATACCAATTGTCCGCGTGAGATGGAATTCAAAACGAGGGCCAGAGTTTACATGGGAATGGGAAGACCAGATGAAACTCAAATATCCACATCAATTCGAGGATGACACTCTTGGACCTAACTCCAACTGAATTTCGGGACGAAATTCTCTCAACTGCGGGATACCGTGACATCCGTCACCTAAAGGTCCGTCAATTAACGTGGTTTCCGTTAACTTTTCTCGAACGTTCATTCCTCATCCTTATAAACTATTCGTGTGGATATCATTCTTGCTTTATCGTCTTTATGCTTGTGCTCTCATCGTAAACATATACTATCTTTAAAACTTTTACAATTTTCATCATCGTTATCACTAAATATAACATTTTTATATGATATTATTGTCATTGATAAAACCATTTTTAAGTTACCAATATCATTAATTACATTTTTATCATTAATATAATTAGCCTATTAAATTCGTTTTCAACCGAAACAAATTTGGGAAAACTCGAGGGTTAAGTGCAGGGACCAAATGTGACATTTTGCCAAACTAGGGCTGGGTATAAATACCCATATTCCAACCCTAGCCTCTATTTCATCATCTTCTTCTTCGTCATCTTCTTCTTCTCCACTTTTCTCCTCCTCCTTGCACCAAAACCGCCCATTTTCTTCGCGTTTTCACTGGAAAGACCTCGGCTACAGCTGAGTCTACTCCATTCTTGTAGGTAGACGACCTTGGTCGTCCCTTTTCTTGCTTGTTTACTCCTGTCCTTTTAGGGTTTCGGGTGCTCGGGGTCAACCTGAGCACATGAGGTCGTGTGGGTGCGTGTGATGTCTTTCTACGTGTTCTTCTTGTTTGGGTGTGTGCAAAATGTGTTTCTGGAAATGCTTGTGGTGTTAATCTCGTCCATGGAGCAGCCGAAGGCTGCTCTGCACCTCTTGCAGTCGCGAATTTCAGTTCTGGCGACTGGGTCTGCCGTGCAACTGGGCCGTGCAACTGGGCCGTGCGACTGGGTGTGAAGTGCGACTCAGTCGTGCGACTGAGTCTATCATGCGATTGAGTCAATGCAGATGAAGGTATTCATGCGATTGAGTCAATGCTGATGAATGTGTGCGATTGTGCATGTATCGCACGACTGAACGCCAGTCGCACGAATGGAGGTTCAGTCTTACGAATGAAGCTATTTCGTACGAATGAACGTTGATTCGTGTGTATGGATGTTGAGTCGTGCGATTGGGTGCTGTGTGGTATGACTGAATGCTGAGTCGCACAAATGAAGGTTCAATCGTACGAATGAAGCTGATTTGTACGAATGAGGGTTGATTCGTGCGGATGGAGTGTTGAGTCGTGCGTCTGGTCCTATCGTGCGACTGAAGTTGCTGTGTGTGAATTCCTTCTTATATGTGGTGTGTGTATGTCATGTGATGTTAAGGTGACATCGACATGGTTGCCATTGCTAATAACAATGTTAAAGTCAACACTATCAAACTTACTAATGTTATTCCAAATCAAATCAACTTAACATTTTACAATTATCAACAACCAATTTGTAACTACTAATATTTACCGAATATTTCTCTAATACAATGGAACTTTTACACAAATATCACCAGCAATGGCGACGACTTCTAGTACTTGGATCTACATAAGATCTAATACGTGTGCCTGCTTGTGTGTGTTACACGCGACCGAACTGATACAACCCAAACCAACCAAACGTTACTATTTACTTTATACATGTCCTTAATGCTTAACAATAACTGTCAATAGGTGTTTGACCGTTCATTGCATACAACATTTGGAAACTTTGATCATTCATACTTACCACTTAACAAGTGAGTTTCATGGCCCCTTTTTACGCTTATACTATATTTCAACATTTACAAACATGGGGGAAAAGTATGCTCACCCATTTTCTATGTTATACAACATACATATAATTCACATACTTGGAATCAACGTGTTATTGTTTTTAGAGTACTTATCTGATAAATGCTTGAGCTCGCTGTGTGGTACTTTCTATGCAACCATTTAATTCCAGTGTAGGAACCAACGGATAGGTATTGGTAGTACTACTGGGTTGACACCCCTACTCTTGTTTGTTGGTATACTAGTTGGTACCAACAGTGGCCAGGAACGGCCCCTTGGGTGAATATATTCCAACAAGATTCTGTGTGTACGTCGTTAGGTTTGGTTGTAAAGCTCATTGTCATGTGATTTTGCTTACTTATAACTGTATACATGGTATTCCACAACATTTACTATACAACATCAATTACTATTTACTATTTAAACCTGCGAGCTCACCAACAATTGAAGATGTAGTTGTGCTGCCTTAGTGGAGACCCTAGGATGAATTTTTGAGACTAAACATACTTGACAAACATTCATTTTGGAACATTGCTGTAGTCTTATTAAACAACTTCATTATTTTGATACTTGTTCCTGGGTTGTGGGAAATACATTACAGTTGTTACTACTTGAGTATGTGAATCATTTAACATGTTTATGTTTATGGCTATGTTGTCGTGAATATTCACTAAACATGACACAAGTCTCCTTTGTGTCGGGTGTCGTCATGACACGCTTTGTCATCATTACTTAAATTGCATCTCTATTGTCTACCAATGTGTTATGACGATCCCGTCTCGTTACATCCCTGTGTTTCCGCTTTTAGCGGGGGTGTGACATAAACACAACGGTTTCCCCCTCTTTCTATCATCTCCTTCTTCATCCAGACCTAAAACCCCAAATTTCTCTCTGAAATTACTTTCTTTCATCTTTCTTCATCCTTAAGCTTCCTCAATATGGCCAACCTTAACCACAGAAATGATCTAAACTTCTCCATGCATTTACACAGGCAACAGAATCAAATTGATCTGTTACACTATGAGAATGATCCTTATTTCTCAGAGGTTTGCCGATTCTTAACTCTATCCAAATACTTCACCTCACTAAACATTCATCCTACTCTTTATGAGGATCAACTGCTAGAATTTTGGAAGTCCTGCCAAGAGGTCGTCATGGACGGGGAGAAGGCACTATCTGACACAGTGCAGGGGAGAACAATCTTCATCACTCTAGCCATCATCAACATGCATCTTCAACTGGATGATGAAGAAGGTGAGGTGTTCTTTCCCAAAGAAGCTGTTAACCAGTCTTTCACGCAGATGGGCTATGAGGGAGATTACTTTGTCAAGACCTTCATGAAAGGGAATGTCTCATCCCAATGGAAATTCCTGCTCCATGTGGTTATCCACAGCTTATAAAACAAGCATGGTTGATGGGACCAGATTCCTGAGGATCTCTCCTTCATTGTCCATGGGATGGTTTAGGGAGTCAAGTTCAGGTATTCTCAGTTTGTCTATATTAATCTGCTTGCAAACTTCGACTCCTTAGAGTACTATATGTTCCCAAGATATGTTCAACACATTTTTAACTGTGAACTGGGCTCACAGTTAAGGGGAACATGTAATACTTTTAAATTGGGACAGATGAAGCCCGACATCTTTAAAATATTGAGAAAGCCCACTGTTGGCTTCTCTAGGTAGAAACAGCCCTTGTCCCAAAAATGTTAGAGCTCATTACTCAAGGTGACAACCTAGCAGCACTAACTAGTGTTGAACACACACCTTCTACTTCCTAACCACCTCAACAGCCGCAAATCACCATCACCTACCAAAGAAAACACAAACTAAACCCTACATAGACTATTGAGTCTGTGTAGGTCCCCATATACTCACCCACACAGTAAGAAGTGGACACTGGAGCTCCCACTTCTCCTGAGGAGCAGAGCCCTCCCATTCATTCAGTGATCAGTGTTGAGGTTCCTCATGCTCAGCCTGATGAGCTCATAAGCCCAATGCCTTAAGCCATCACTTTGAGTTTCAACACTCAAGTGATCAACCTTCAAGGGACAATTACCATCCCTAGCCTTTGGACTTAAACCAACCAATCCCAAACCTTGACTTCTATACTAATGAAGATTTAGGTTTCAGTGAGTACCATGATTCTTTCTTCTTTTCCCCTACTCAAAGAGAGATGAGTGCTCCTGAGTCTCCTACTTCTATCCCACATCAGTCACCTACTACTGAGGTGGACACTTCTGAACCTGTTCAGGATGTCCATATGGAAGAGGCTCCCACTTTAGCAAGTGATTCCATCATTAAGACCTCAATTATGGCAACTCAGCCCACTGACACCTCAACTGAGGCTGCTAGTGAGCAGAGGAAATCCAACAGCCAAGAACCTGAAATTGGTGATGAGAGAGAGAGGACTCTGCTCCAATCATCTCATCCCCCAATGATTCTTTTGATGAAGATGAGGGTAATTTAAGACTAAAGATGCAAAAACTGTCTAAAACATGCACCTATTTAGTCTCGAAGGTTAATCATCTTGAATCTTATCTCAAGGACAAACTAGCTGGGAGACCTTTAAGATGAGCTCAACCATGAACATTGAACCTGTGAGTGTGATTGACCTAACTCCTAGCTCACCTATGCAAGTGGGTGATGTTACCAAAAAGGGGGAAAAAGTCATTACAATCACAAAAACTCGATTTCTTTGAAGAGTGTGGACATTGAGGACTCACCATCCTCACTTGCAATTGTGCACACTCACCAACTTCCCCAAGTTCACATTGATGTGGACTCTATAGACTTCTATATACAGAGTCTATTTGAGAAAGGGATACCAAGGGCTACTTCATTTCCACCAACTTCAAATCATATCATTGGGTGGAGGTATGATAGCAACAGAAGAGCCCTTATCATTCTTAGAGTTCAAGGCCAGCAAGAGATCTTCAACTTTCTGACCTTGAACTTCTATGAAGGTCTGGATCTAGTCAACATTCCACTTGTCAATCAAAGCCAATCAAGACAAGCTGACAGGCTGGCTCAAAGAATCCAAGACAGGATCACAGTAGAGTTCAGCTTTAGAAGAAGACTAAGGCAATCAGGCAATGCCATCGGTCAACTGGATGTTGAGGCAGACCCTAAGATTAGTTTCATAGGGGAAACCTTGACTGAAGGCCCAATGGCAAAACCTGAGAGCCCTGTCTCATCAACATCAACTGCTGCAAAGATCCATACCCTTTTTGAGAGACCTGCTGGTGAAGGTGCTTCTCAACCTCTCTCTGGCCAGAGCTTAGAAGCTACATCAAGCAATGAAGGCCAAAGCTCTCTCCACCCTGAGTTACAAAGGTCTGTGAGTGACAAAGGGAAAAGAAAGATGACATATAAGGAGATTAAGGAGGAGGAGAGAGAGAGAGGAAAAGGAAGCTGAGGGGAGAAAGTTCCTCTTCTGGGTCTGCAAGACTCATGGAAAGTGCAATCAGGGCTGCCCCCAGACCAAACACTTAGGATGATGAGTTAAGGGCAATCAGGATCAATTACTTGCAGACCAGGAACTATGACATTGACAATGTCATTTCTCTCCCCTTAGAGGAATTAAATAAACTGGTTGACGTGGAAAGGTCAAAGGAGAAGAAAGAGGCAGAAGATGCTGAGCTACTGGTTCAAATGAAAGAACTAAAAAGAAAGATAAGACTATATAAGGATGTGCCTACTCTCTCCCCAGTTCAAGAAAAACCTACACATGAGGATGTGGTTCAACAAAAATCTCAGGTAGATAAAGAAAAAGACAGGATCAAGATAATCAACTACCTGAGTGCCACATGCCTTTATTAGGCAGAAACACTTCTTCCCTTATGCTATGACTATGTTGAATTTGAGTATCTCAAACAACTTGAACTGGAGATAGTCAAGGAAAGAAAGACAACCAAAAGGAAACTAAGGGAAGAAGCTGCTAAGTCAAGAGCCATCATCCAAAAGAACATAAAGAAGTCTGCAGACAGGCAGAGGATGATGAGCTTTTTGAAGCTGTATGGATTCTTTGGAAGGAGACTTGGCCCCATGTCTCTATACACTATGGATGAGCATATCAAGGTGATCAAGCAAAAGATAAACAGTGGAGAGCTGATTGACTTACACTCCCCTCCAAATCAAGCTCCACCTGAAGTGGAGGTGAAGGTTGAACAACCTGAGACAACACAACCTGAACCTCTTACTGAATCTCAACAAGCTTCATCTTCTGATCCATAGCAGGGTCAAACTCCCTTTCCTTCTGAATCTATGAGAGAGGAAGACCCAACTGAGAAAGACAATGAAGATTAATCAGGTGTTACAGGCTAGTCTTCTTAGTTAAAAGGAACAAAGAGAAAGAAAAGGATGGATTCAAAGCCAAAGCCAAAGAAGATTAAAGCTACATCCTTTTCTGAACCTTAGGATGAGTCAGAACACCCTAAGGATATGTAGCCAGAGGATGCTACATCAACTCCTATTCAAACAGCTCCTCTAGCATCAGAAAGACCCATATTGTCATGGACATACACCATAAATCTGGAAAGATGGCATGTCATTAGAGAACAAGGCATTGAAGACATCTACACTTGGAAAAACATGTTTAATCTGCCTCTATATGATCTCTTTGATATGAGAAGACATTTTGATAGTCTGAGGGTTTCTGATCATCTTATGAAGAAAAGGATGGTCATCATTCTGATGAGGACTGTCAATATCTGAAGTCTTCAATTTTTTTGGTAGCATCAACCTAGGAGGAGTTTTTAAAGATTATATGAAGAGGTTGATGCAACCAAAACACCCAAAGTCTCTCCTGCATGCACGCACGTGAGTACTGAAGAAGAATGCTTCGGAAGTTTCACACATGCAATAGAAATATTCTAAGTGTGAAATCTTCCGAAGCCAAGACCAATATCCTCTGAAGCCAAAGATGAAGTCTTCCGAAGCTTCAGAGACAAAGTCTTTCGAAGCCAACACTTGAAGACAGATTTCTTCTGAAGACTTTTAGCACACATGCTTTATCTGATGTACTTTTCTGTAAAGCTGGACCCCTTGCCGTTGTAACTCTATAAAGTCACCAAGTTTCACAAGTTGGTGAAAAGGTCCATGCTTTTGGTAACTGTACATTGAGGTCTTGAGTCTATAACTTTCTACTTCATGTACTTCATCCTTTTTGTAATATATTAGGATGTGAGCTATGGCATGTCATAGTTACAAGTCAAAAGGCAATCTGCCTTTTGACTCTACAATTGATTTTTTTTTGTGTCTAATCAATTGTATCCAGCTGGCCTTCAAAGTATGACCGGCTGTAGGATGTAGTATATGTATCTCAAGTACTTTTAGCTTTCCTTTATGCTTTGTAACACTTGTAATAGAACTTGAGAAAGCAATATACTGCAATCTTGAAAACCATCTCCTTGTGTATCTTGTTCTCTTGTTCTGTCTCTTACTTGTGTTCTTTGTATCATCTCTTGTGGTTAATCCAGTCTTACTGTTTGATTAAGTTAAGCTACTCTCCTCTTTGTGTTGTTGTGTTGTAAGTGACCACCCTTCACCGGTCCTGCAATTGTTGTACTCATTTGTTAGAAACGGTTTATGTGTATAAACCAAAATATGTTTAAAAGCGTTCATTCTGTAATGAATGTGTTAAAACGATTTATTCTACAAATCAAAAAATGTTAAATAATTAAAAAACGGTTGTAATTGTTTGTCTTCTAACGAGCGTGTTAAATATTAATTTACACTATAAAAGCATTTTTAGAGTTTATGTTCTTGACTTTTATGATCAAGACATAAAATAAATACGATATATTTCTAAAATAGTTGTAAAGCTAGGAAATGTTTTGAATGAATAAAACATGTGTTTTACAATCTAAAATGATTAGCTACTCTTGTGAAAAGTAGCGCGTATCAAATCACATAATAGTCTCGATGAGATTATTTGGAAAAACAACAACTAGAGGTTATTGTGAATAGAAATAATTATTCAAATACAACAACTATAACTAAGATACTGTATACACAACGTTGTTGGTTACTTTGTCGGTTTTGACTATTTAAATTTAGAATTTCAAGATGAAATGAAAAACTTGTGTATGAGTGCATGAAGTACTATTGAGGGAGTAGCTCAAGACATGCCATAAAATCGATATCATTGCTACAATGATGAAAGTGTTTTAGATAATAATACTTTGACATTTGATCTCAACATTAAATTTTATCCGTTTGAATTATAATTAAAAAGTGTTTTACACTTCAAGTTTTAATTTCGATTGTATTACTATTTGTGTTCAATATCTTAAGATAATACATGCAATATTTACAACGAAATAAATCAACTTCTATTATAACGTTTGGGGGAAATAATTTTAAACGTCGATGATATAATGTTTAAAAAATATATAACTTTAAACGGATAGTGCAATAAGAGATTTGCATAGGAAACAACTTAAGAGTTGTTGAATTGTTTTAAGTGTCGAAAATAAGACATCAAATGTCATACCTTATCATGAGATCAAAAGTATGATAAGTGTATCATGAGATCAAAAATATGTTAAGTGTATTGAGATGAAATACACAAGTATGAAATATATCGATAAACTTCATTTGAAGTTATAATAAAAATTCACAAGTGTAGATAAATATACATATGAAAGCAATATATGTTATCTTTAATGAATTTAGCTAAATTCATTCAGAAGATCTAAATGTAGATGTGTCTACTATTTTAATATTTTTAAAGCTATGTGGAGGATTTTTCTTTTGTTTGAGAAAGTATACAAGATGTACATAGCTTAAAAGGAACAAAAATACATATGTGCCAAAAACTCATGGCAAACTTTATAAATTACATATTATTCAGTGTCAATGTGTTTGACTCTGTCTTAATGTAATATTGATTGTAGACGAGTTTCATTTATCTTGTTATTGATAAATGTGTTCACCAAAGTGAATTGAATCAAGACTTATTACTAAGTCTTTATAAGTCAAAGGGAAGATAGTGCCCTTTGAACTTCGCACAATTGCACTACTGTGCTTGAAAGTCGACTGAGTAGTTTTGAAAGATGTTATCAAGAACTTGGTCTTAACTTAATGGCAACTACTGAAGTGTGTGTACTCTAGATTGGTACAAAGTTTCCTTTGAGTTGCTATCAACCTATTGTGGTAATGTCGATTTCTAGCAGTTGCTACTGACTTGCTGCTGCTGAGTTGGTGCTGAGGAGGTTACCGGGTCTAGCGTTATGGCTGGTGACTTGCCTGAGAGGTTTAAAGGGAAACGAGTTATGTTCCTAAACTAAATTATGATGAATAAGTATCATGATTTTTCTATAATAAGATATGGATATGGAGAAAGGATAATGCATTATTTCTTAAAGTTGTAAAGGATCAGAATGATGTATCTTCTGTTCAAATGCTAAAGTACTGTAGTCTAAAGCATGCTAGCCTAGTACTTATCAAATATGATACTTTAAGGAGGTCAATTATGTATAGAAAAAGTTGAAAGAGGATACTCGTTCGGTTCAAAGGAGGTTGATATAACATATGGAAAACTTAACTAACTAGATAGTGTTATCTAGTTTACAAAACCTAATAAGGAGGACCAAATTTCTAGGTTTGTCCGATAGCAAACCTCACTTTGAAATCAAATTGCAAGAAATGTGAGGGAGATGACAATTTAGAAAGAACCCTTTAGGGTATGTAGAAACAATTTTGTGAGAAGTTTTCTCAAATCTATATAGAAAGGGATAACTTTTATTACCCTATATGGATGTTATTCAATAACACTTAAATATGGGGGTTTCTCAAACTTATTTAGAAAGGGGGAACCTTTCATTATCTCATACGGATGTTATCCAATAACACTTAAATATGAGATTTTCTTGCATTTTAAAATAAAATGTTAGCAATATGAATTTTGACAATCCAAAGATATTGTAAACATATGATCTAGTGTAGTACACTAAGGTCATAAGAAGTTTATGATAGACTCAAATTCTAATTGGCTAGATTTAGAATATTGATAGATGTCTACTTAATAACACATTATGAAAAGTTATTAACTTACTATGGTCATTATTAACTTACTACTTAATAACACATTAACTTACTACTTAATAACACATTATGAAAAGTTATCTCATTTGAAGTTATCTATATCGACTGGACAAAGTGATAGATAATAATTTGGATCCAACAACCTACTGGTTGAAACGAGACGAGATCTAGGTTTAATAGGACAACTTAATCATATGACTAACAAAGTCACTATAGGGGAGTACCCTAAAACTAAAAGGGAGTGATGAACTTCCTACTCCATTC
The DNA here is from genome assembly GCA_018326385.1 of Flaveria bidentis. Taxonomy (NCBI): domain Eukaryota; kingdom Viridiplantae; phylum Streptophyta; class Magnoliopsida; order Asterales; family Asteraceae; genus Flaveria; species Flaveria bidentis. The sequence continues at coordinate 8,629 of BJCM01241391.1, read as the reverse complement.
ACTCTGGGGGAGTACCCCGAACCAATGACCAAAGGCAGGTTAAGCATATTCAGGTTAAATAATTATAGGAATCAATATAACCATAATAGTTTTAATGATTAATAGAATCACCTATGTTAGAGAGAAGTGGGGTCGCTTTGAATGGATTAGTGGGGAGGCGCAAATCCTAGAGCTCTCGCAGAACTAGGGTAGTGATTCATGACCATAACGGACACGACAATGAGGGGATGTGCCCGACTAGGGAGATCCTTATGTGAATGTATATTGTCATCTACACCAAACGAGGTTTATTCAAAGACATCGCGTCTACACACCACCAGTAGGCTAAATAGCTTCATAAAAGAAGGTTCAATGGGAACGCCTACCTATCTTGCAAGACTCAACTATCGAGTTTTCATTGGGAATTTTGTGTGTTTTGATCTATCTCCATTCATGTGGGGATTGTTGGAATTTTGGACACAAAATAATTATATTTATAATTTTTTTATATTAATAGTTATTTATTTATTGGTTTAATTTCTCGTTTTGTAACAAACTAACCGTGTCCAAACTGAAGCTAAGATGAATTAGTTATCGATGCTCAAAGTTGAGTGATCGGAATGAAGAAAGTAAAACTTGGTTGTAGGAAATTTTTGTAATTTCTTGCATAATGCTAATAAAACCATGTATTGATTAACATGGATGTTTTATGTTTTGACCAAGTCATTTAATATATATTATGAATGTTTATTATGGATCATAATTTTTATTAAAATTGATATTAAACATGTCATTAATAAAATGAGAGTTTTAATTTGGTCTCATAAATCAAATGGAAGTTTTGGTTATGAATCATAAAACTCACATTAATGTGAACTTATTAGTATGGGTATATAAACAAACGCATGATGAGAAAAGAAAACAAAAAAGAAGAAGAAATTTATTCTTTTTAGATTCAACAAGTTTTATAGAAATTTAGAGAGAAGCACTATCTAAATTGTTCTTCATACACCATCATCTTTATTATTTTTCCACATAAGATCATAACACATATTTAACCCGGTGATATCTCGGGCCTGAGGCACTTTCCAACAGTACGTTCTGCTTTGGCTGTTGTACCCTGGGAGACAGACGTGTTGTATTGAGTAGAGACGCGAAATCTGTTTTAAAGGACCCGTGTCTAACATGATCCTCAACCACAACCGTCAATATTTTGTTTGTTAATTGTTATAGTCAAGGGGTATGGATGAAGATTCAAACGCGATGAATACTTATGTTAAGAATACTATATGAAGACTCATTGGAGTATATACTAAAGACGAATGTCTGAATCAAGTTTGGTACATAAATGTTGTTTGTATTTATTTTTCTAATCGCATTTGTAAACGGTATTGTACTATAATATTTCTTATGGCTAAAGAGAGTATCGTTAAATTACTATATTTTAATATAAAAATGAACCTACTTCTTACACAATTATCCTTACTATTATTTAGAGTTTAATGAGTTTAATGTGTGCTGGGAATAAAATGGTCCATAACAAGAACTCAATATCGGCTTTTGAAATCCCGAGAGGAATCAAGGCTTTATTGATCCTTTGTATACAAAATCGTTCCATGAAAAGTGGATCACATTAGGCTTGTTGGTGTGTTTTTAAAATCATTAGGCAATTACTTCCATTCTTGATTTTTATGTTTGTATGTTTCTTTCTATTCTCTTTTTTTAGTGGCAAACGTGCGACACCGATTTGTAGGATATGTGTTATCTTAATCACACTTACATATCTGTTTTCCGGTAGCGACCACACTTTCAACCCCCTCAGGAGAAAATTCATTACTAAAAAAACACCAGACTCAACTCTGAGCATTTTATTCAGAGTGAAACTTGAATCCATGATTTACCAATATATACATGTTATGAGTACCTCACCCGATACATGTTTCTTTCTATTCTTTATTAAATGTTTGTAGTTTCTTCTAGCTTCTTGTTAGATTTGTTGCCTAGATGTTAATTTTTTTTAAAAAGACCATAAAAAAAGTTTGTGATGTTAAGAAAGTTATATATAAAATAATTAAAAAAAGATAACAATACCACACTCATTTAACAGGTCAGCCCTCAAGGGCCTTATATATGACAACAAAGCAAGGAAGGATAGCCCTAGGATTAAAAACGTACAACTCCTCAAGATTAGAGTACACCCCTGCATAGCCTACCACCGAATCGTACGGCCCATCCTCCTCTTGTGGTGCATTATCTGCCACGCGCCTCACTTTTCCAGCAATAACCCGACATACCAGCATTGCCCTACGCTCATGGGGCATGCAAATCCCTAGACAATCATGCGCCCTACTGCTACTAGCGGTAGTGCGCATGCCACCCTTTGCTCCACCATCCTTATTGCCACTATCCTTGCATTCGTCTTTGGGGCTTTGGAACCCATGACGGATGATGGTGCAGACTCCGCACTTGGGGATGGTGACGCAAAGGCTAGAGGAGTTACGTGACCCCAAAGAGCATGTAAGGGTGGTACAGTGGAAGCGGAGGAGCTCGTTGCCGTCCGCGGCACATCGGGTGGAGTTGGCGGTGGCAGTGGGGCGGGTCTTGATGACGTTACGACAATCCTCGAAACGTTGGATGGTCCGACGTGAGTTATGGACTTTTAATATCCGTTCGATTGTAATGATCGGATGGTCATGTTTAAGCCAACTGGATTTGAATATTATCTCGACTATGTTTCGACTCGAATCATCTGGACCCAGCTCTGACACTGTAACAATAATAATATTGATGAAAGTTACATAAATGCCCCTTGCTAATGTACAATTGGCAATTTGACACTAGAATATAAAGGTTTAGTGTCGGTGGGTGATCTACTCCTAGTTTTCTTTAATTGATAATATTTTTATGAATGAGTTGATGCAACGAATTATACATCAAATATCAATAATGAAATAAAAGGCGAAGTATTGTAATTTGAAGTTTTTATTTACATATTAATTATTAAAAAATATGTCTAAACTGAACTGGTATATGGCATTTGAAAATTCATTTTTTTTACCATGACTTTCAAATCTAAAGGGTTAAATCCCATCCACTTTAACATGCTCATGTTAAACCGTTTCAGGCTTATCAAATGAAAGGCTCGTGTTAAACCGTCTTAGACTTTATATGAAAGGTAAAACTTAGATCTAAAGAGGCTACTTACAACATATAAGTATTTTTTTCATAATCAGATCATCTTTTAGTTGTCTTAGTTGTCTTGAAGATTGAGTTCGAATGAATTTTCAAATACCATCTCAGAACCAATTAGATTGTATGCCTAAGACATAATTTTAAATAATATATTAAAACTATTTTAAGGTCTAATTTCTATATGTTTTTTACATAAAGATATTTTAAGTAGGAACAACAGTAGGTAAGATTGATATTGACAATGCATTGTAATAAAACTTCTTTTCTACGTTTTAATTAGGTGGTAGATAGATGCCAAATGAACATAAATAGTAAAATTATTTTGAAGGTTGAACATGACTAAATGCCAAATGAACATAAATAGTAACAATTTATTTAAGAAGGAGCATGAGTAGATTCCAAATGAACATAAATAGTAACAACTTTTTGAATTCTGACAAGAAACACACTTGTAGGTCATACAAATAGTATATATTTTTTAATTCTTAATATTATTATATGTTTAAGTTTTTCTTCTAGTAAAAAGTAAATTTTCTTTTATTCGTTATAAAGGATTACCAGCATGTTTCACAGCTTGATGGTGCTCCAAGCTCTCCATTTTCGGGAAAACCTCTGCACATTGAGAACACACACAAATCGTGCTTCTTGGCATAATGTACCTGTGAATCATTTGAAAAAGAAACTACAAAGTCGAATTTTTTTTATAAATAAAACAAAAGGAAACAAGTTTGCTAAGCGTAACCTTTAATTTTCATTGTAACACCGAAAACATCAAATAAATAGTACTTATTTTATATTTTTCTGTAAAATAAATAAATCTATATTATTAAAGCAAAATAAGCGTTAGCCACATGGCTATATTGTAATACATTAACATCATCTCCAGTTATGATTATCTATGTATCCTCACCGTAACAAGTTTACTATATTTGGTAAAAATCTTTATTTAAAATTTTTTTCCATAATGTATATGCTTATTTAATACTATATTAAATATGATTTTATCTAGAAATAAAAAAGATATCATTAAATGAGACTTAATTTTTGTTAAAATAAAAATTAAAATCATAATTAAAATTATAATAATTGAAAATATAGATAAAGCAAATTATGGATATTTATGAATAATAATTTTTTTTTTCATACTATTGTTTATAATTTAAATATGTTTGTTATTTTTACTAAGAATATATAATAATTTCATTGATATGTTATTTATAATATATATTAGATTATATATATATAATATTAGTAATATGACAAGTTAAATACGGGTGCCATAAATATAAAAATAGAGAGAGATTTGTTTATCACACCCCTAAAAGTAATAGAAAGCTTTCTTAAGTATAGCTAGCCGTCTAAATCTGAATCATTATAGATATATGGGGTATTCACATATTTTTTTTTATAGATTATAGATTTAATTTGTAATTCAACTCAAACAAAATGCTATATTTTTACTAAAACACACACATACATACGCGATTGAAAGCGGGGCTTAAAGCAACTAGTGAGCAACTAGTGAGGATATTGCTTTATAATTTAAGCAGCATGAGTTCAAGTATTTGAAAACAATCTACTACACAAATAGGGGTTTGAGTGTGTATATCAGTGATCATAAATTGATTCGGACTCTCACGGTCTCTTCTTAAAGTTGTGGGAGCTAAGTCAAGCATATAATGCGTTTTTTAAATTTAAAAACCATTCAAAATGCGTATTCTAAAACCAAATGGGCCTCTAATCGAACTCGGAAAAACCAAAAAATTAGAATTGAGTATTATAATCTAATTCACTTTGAATTTCAGTTTGTTCAATCGGATTCAAACCAGAAACACAAAGTAAGCCTTTGAACTGGTTATAATTAAATTACATAGTAGAATAAATTTTCATACTAACCTTGAAGGATCAGCAATGGCATGGCATTCATAACACCCAGAAAGCTTTCTAAACTGCATGGTTCTTGAAGATGATGTCTGACCTCCATGACCATTGGTTTTAGTCAAACCCATTACTGTACTCTTGGAACAAGAAGAAGAAGAAGACCCACCACCGGTCAACGGTTTTTTCCGGCTAAGACCGCCGGAATCCACACCGACGGCACTACTCTCCGGCGAATGATCAGCTCTATGAACCACCCTTGTATTTCCATGCACAACATCCCTCAAACTACATATAGAGCTACAAGACTTCAGTTTCGAATAACCATTGGAGCTCTTAACTTCGTCATGGACCTTATTTGATCCTACAACGTCCATTTGTTTGCAGGTTAACAGGTTCTTGAAGTGACCCCATGAAGAAGAAGATGATGATGATGGATTTTGTGGTTTAGGTTTAGGTTTTTGTTGGTGTTGTTTTGTTCTGCGGGTGTTGTGCTTTGTGGGTTGTACCTTTTGTGTTTCGGAAGAAAGTGGTAAGGTGAGAAGTGCCATGAAAAGAGAAGATCGAAGATGGAAGAAAGAGAGATGGTTGTTGCAGGTTTTTTGATTCCTTTAATGGGGATGAGATCCGATAGAAGGGTAGATAGAGGAGGTAGGCAGATGGAGAGGGTGAAATGTATTTTATTAATTTTCGGGAAAATTCTAAAAACGTTATGTCGACCTTATTTTTTTCTTAAAATGTTCTTTTAATCAGACAATTCTTAAAAGTTTATCTATCCAACAAAGTCACCCGACCATATAACAGGATCATCCGAACATGAGAGAAGTGGTTCAGATGAATACATATGTCTAAATAGGGTTGTCCTGACCGTGTTCGTGTTTATTGGAAATTAAGCCGACTGTGTTCTATTTTTCTTGCTACGGTCGAGGCTCGTATTTTTGTCATGATGTGTTCGATTCAAACCCTTAAATATAAAAGAGAAAGAAATCAATAGAATCTAAGTAGTTAGAGTCGACCAACCACAACACAGATTCGACAAAACACAAATAGGTTCAATCCTACATAATTATGTTAGACCGACCATAAAGAAGACTAATTGAAGAGAAAAAAAAATTAACGAACATTTTTAAAAATTTTCTTTTACTTTATTCTATAAAGGTATCCACAATGGTTATAAAACCATAAAGTACCAGACTTGCACAGTTAGATCACATATTAAAAAAACACTAATACCTTAAAAATATAAACAACTCTCTAATATGAAGACGTGAGAACGGTAGCTATCAAAAAATCGTAATCACATCATCTTGTAATCACATCATCCAACACATTTTACTAATATTTTATTTTGAAAACTAAAATTAAAGCACCAACCCCTAGTTCACCAATTATTCTTTCGGTGTTGTTTTTGAAGCGTACATTGTTTTTAGTGTGTTTTTGTTAGGTTATTGGTATTTGGGGAATTCATAAATGGGAATCACAAAAGAGGTGATGTGGCACGTAAAGCTAGAGGTCAACCGGGTTCCATGAACCACATCTACCGGATGCTCAACACCAATGTAATATACTATTTAATACAATATAGATATGATGGATTTTAAAATTAACGACTAGTTAAGCTTGAAGGATGAAGATACAAGTACATCATGTAAATGTGATTTTGATTTTTTTACTATATATGATGGTTTCATTGTGATGTAGTCGGAAACAAAGAGAAAGATAATTGAACCTGTTGAGTCAACAAGAATACCTGGAACAATTCTTCTAACTATCGTTGATTTACAAAAAATACCGATAATCAGGGTTTATACTAACACACACTGTTATAGAGCGGAAAAAACAGATTTTTCATAAACTTCAATAATCTTTCCCCCATCTCTTACAAACATATAAAGAAACAAAACCAAATTCGAATGGGCTACAAAACATAAACGGGCCAAAAACTGGGCCAAATGCAAAATCCAACAAAATGTAAAAATATAACAAAAATTGAAATAACTCCTAAAGCCTACGGCAGTTTGTGAAAACGTGCTCCTCGGTCCAACGGTCGTTGTCCCGGGCTTGAAACAGAAACTTCTAGCCCAAGTTATGCCCATTCCAGTGAAGCCACTTTTGATAAACGATCTTAAGCCTAAAAAAAGGTTAAAGCTTGCTCATCCACACTTGGACTCACATCACATTGTCATTAGACGAAGTACAAGATATCACCTCATCATCAAAATTTTATTTCTTAAGTTTTTACAAAATGTTATTAATTTTATTTACATTTAATTTCCTAAAATATTCTAATTTATATTTATGTTTAAAATTTACGTATGGGTAAAAGTGACTTACACGTTTATTTTTCGCATGTTAAACGGTTTAATAAATGCCTTAAAAGTGAGTTACACATTGGTAATAATGACTTACACGTATTTCTTCTGGTAAAAAGAGAAGTAAAACAGAATTTTTTAGACGCAAGAAAATTTTGAACATGTTTTATACTATGATCATTTGAAATTTGTAATATGGTTATTTTGTGTGATAAATAATCTTTTAATTATTTATAAATGTAGATATCATTTTTATTATATATAAAATATTAAAAAATTATTACATTCAAATTTATATGTTGTTTAAAATATAAAAATGATTTTACGTATCCATAAAAGTGACTTATATATGCGTTAAATAACCAAAAAAGATAAGTTTTAATTTTATTTTTATTTGTAAATAGTAAGTTTTACACATACGTAAGTGATAACTTTACATATGTGTAAATGGTAAGAAAAAAAGACACTACCAAGCCACACTACATCTCTTTTGATTGGTTTATAGTTTCATTGTAGATTATCTCTGCCTATTTATACAAATGAGCAAATGTTAATTAACATCTAAATGTTTGTTTTGAAACATGCTAATAATAATTATTGTTTTTTCTGGTTTTTCGTAATATATTATTTGTTGAATTACAAGTAACGTAGTTCACGTCGTACATCAAAGTAGTAAAGGAGATGTTGAATTACATATATCCTCTTCTTCACCTTTAAATTATATATTTCTTTAAAATACAAGTTTTCAATATATAAGTATGTAGAGAATGTATGAAGAAGCTGATGAATCCTAAGCATCCAAAGTCTATCCTGCATGTTGCACAAGTGCATTGAAGAAGAATGCTTAGGAAGTTTCACATGAAACAGAAATATTCTAAGTGTGAAATCTTTCGAAGCCAAGACCAAATATGAAGTCTTTCGAAGCCTTAGAGACAAAGTCTTCCGAAGCTTCAACTCATGAAGACAGATTTCTTCCGAAGACTTTTGACACAAGCTTTATCTGATGTACTGTTTCATAAAGCTGGACACCTTTCCGCTGCATCTCTGTAAAGTCACCAACTTACATGATTTGGTGAAAAGGTCCATGCTTTTGGTAACTGTACATTAAGGTCTTGAGTCTGTAACTTTCTACTTCATGTACTTTATCCTTTTTGTAATAGATAAGGATATGAGCTATGGCATGTCATAGTCACTAGACAAAAGGCAATCTGCCTTTTGACTCTACAATTGATTTTGTTTGTGTCTAGTCAATTGTATCCAGCTGGCTT
>BJCM01241390.1:0-12650 GCA_018326385.1 Flaveria bidentis | reverse complement strand
TATAAAAAATAACTTAAAAAACTAACGGGATTCACCCTATGGACTATCTATGCTACGATTTTAAAGGTTAGAACCAATTTTGTAGTATAAATATACGACAAGGACCAACCATATAATTAACTTCATATATAATACCTAGGAATGTAAAAGATTTTGTTTTCACAGTTTTTAAATCAAACCTTGAGCCAAAATCATTAGTAATTGCTAAAACCAAACTATTGTGAAGTAGAAGCCAAAACCAAACCAAACCATATGAACGTTTTGGTTTTGTTTCGGTTTATTGGTTTGGACACAATGAGTGTTTAAATTTACAAATGTTTAAATGCATTGTTAAGCTTGCAATTAAACAAGATAACACTATATGGAAACCTTTCATAAATTGAGTAGATTTATAGTTACTTTAATGTCATACCCCATTAAGAACATCTCTAATAGGACGTTTTTAACTCTTAAAAACGTCACATCATCCGTTTTTTAAACCAAGAACCATTTGGGGATTTTTTTTAAGATAGAAGTTCATGGAATTTTCAAAGATGGGCTAGGGTTGGGTTTTAATATAAAAAAGAAAATAAAATATTTTTTATTAATAAAAGATTTAGTTTTTCAATAATAATGTAAGTGTTAGACGTTTCAGGTCAACCTCATGTGCTTGAACAGTGCCAAGTGTCTGCCTAGTGCGCCGAAACAGTGCTCATGCGCCTGAACAGTGCTCATATGCCTGAACAGTAAATTTAATTTTTAAATTATAATTTTTAATTTTTTACAATAAATTATTATTTATTAAATTTAAAGTTTAAATTTTCAAATTTCCCTTTAAAAAGTATTTAACTTTTATATTTTAAAATTTTAAAGTTTTAAAATTTCATCCAATAAAAGACATATAAATATTTTATAGTTTATATTAATATATAAGATTGATAAGTTTTACTATTGAAGAGGTTTTTTGGATTTTTGAAAAATTAATGGTTTTTTGATTTGTTTGCTGACTAAGCTTGTTTTTTGTTTTTTGATGTTTTTTTTATTTCATCATTGGTGATGCTATATTGCTATGGATGTGACTGACTGCATGGTTATAGTTATAGTGTAGCTTCTTAAACACAATATACAACTTGTAGGTGACAAGACAATGATTAAGAAGCGATTCATGGTCCTCACAGAAGACTTTCTAAAAGAAAATCCCAACATGTGTGAGTATATGAGTCCATCTTTGAATGCTCGTCACGACTTGTTGGTCCCCGCGGTCCCAAAGCTCGGTAAGGAAGCTGCTACGAAAGCAATCGAAGAATGGGGACTCCCGAGATCAAAGATCACCCATCTCATCTTTTGCACCACCTCAGGAGTTGACATGCCTGGTGCTGACTTGCAACTCACGAAGCTACTTGGTCTCTCCCCTTTTGTCAATCGGCTCATGATGTACCAACAGGGTTGCGCGGCAGGTGCCATGGTACTTCGTCTAGCGAAGGACCTTGCTGAAAACAATAAGGGTGCACGTGTCCTTGTTGTCTGCTCAGAATGTATGGCTACTATCTTTCGTGGACCTAATGAGAACCACATTGATTCCTTAATCGGTCAAGCTCTTTTTGGAGATGGAGCTGCAGCGATCATCGTAGGTTCAAATCCAGATTTGGCAATTGAACATCCGTTGTTTGAGATTGTGTCAGCAAATCAAACAATCATACCAGACACTGAGGAGGCGATACACTTACACTTGAGGGAGGAAGGGCTCACATTTCACTTGCATAAGGATGCACCAATTATAATATCTGAGAATATAGAGAGTGCGTTAAAGCGTGTTGTTTCTCCACTCGGTCTAAGTGACTGGAACTCATTGTTTTGGATGGTTCACCCTGGTGGTAGAGCGATTCTTGACCATGTTGAACGAAAGCTTAACCTTGACAAGCAGAAGTTAAGAGCTAATAGGCATGTTCTAAGTGAATATGGAAACTTGGTTAGTGCATGTGTGTTGTTCATTATGAATGAGATGAGAAACAAATCTATAGAGGATAGAAAAAGTACCACTGGTGAAGGTTTCGATTGGGGTGTTCTGTGTAGTTTTGGCCCGGGCGTGACGATTGAAACAGTTGTTCTTCGTAGCCAACACACTGCAACTCCCGTTGTTACCAAAGTTGATAATGAATGATGCAAGTTAACCACTTTTTTATTGATAAGAAGTGAAGGTTAATGTAAGAATGTTATAAAATAAAGTGTCTTGCAGATACAATTAAGTTGATTTCACTATATAAATGTGTACATGATATTAACATGTTTAACTATTAAGAAATACTATAAATCTTTACTTGTATATTTGAATTGCGAGGGATGCATGTTGTTGACACTTACAAAGTGTTTTCAACTAATGGCTGATCAACGGCGTCGCCGCTAATGGTTATGTACTTTTTAACTTTTAGCCGTTAGATCTAATGGCTGATCAACGGTCAGATATGAGTCAGTACAATTAACAGAGGATCGCCAACCTTTAGTGACGACATGTCGCCGCTAATATCGCCGCCGCTAAAGGTGTTGCCGCTAAAAGTCCCGTCGCCACTAAAGGTGTCGTCGCAATTGTTAAAGTTTCTTGTAGTGCAAGTGTACAAATCAGTTTGTGGTAATCATTCTCATTACATATTCTCTTGCATGGTGAATTTAGGTGTAACCAGTATGCATTTTTAAGCGTTTAAGTGTTAATAAGTCTTATATACCAACGAGCATTTGGCTTTATGGTATTATGATGTGTGATAAATGTTCTATCTTTTGAAGGTTAAGCATTTAAATCTTACGGTAACATTATATGGATATAAAAGTAAATTAGGATCCATACAAAATAACTAAATAAAATAAGTAGTATGTGTTTACACTCATGCAAGTGCTATAAAGGTAAAAGTTGTTATGACGTCGCTGGAGAAATAGTGAAGCATCATATTGAAAATATGAGTTTTTTATTATCAACTTTGGATACAAATATTATATATCATTACTTTTAATATAATTATTGCTTATTGCGTTTACATTCTTTCTTAATAAAAGCTTTAAAACGAATCAAATCGTGTTTAAAATAAAAATAAAACTAATAATACATTGATACTTAAAATTAATGGAAAATTATTGAAAACTAGATAACACTGTATCCTTTACGAGAGGAAAATAGAGCCTCAAGTAGTATACAAGTGGGAAACCTTCATTGGATATTGTTTTCTTATCTATAAATAATAAGTGGCAACACTAAAGGGCGCATTCCTACATCGTGTGTCGTGGGTAATAAGCGCAGTATGACCCTTTGATGATGCACTTTTGATGACGCACTTGCTTTTTGCATTCCACACCAAATTTATACTTTTTTATGGATGGTTTAATATTAACGACAACTTAGTCGGATGCATTGCTACTGGTGCAATGGAAGTTCTCTCTGATAGGGTGCGGGTTGCAACTGATATGCTCGACTACTATGCGGCTTTATATTCTTTGAGGTTGGTTAGACATAAGCACAAACGTGAATGAATGGCTTGTTGTTGATGGCGACGATTCCTATGATGGTTTACAGGTTGCAACCAAGTTGCTTGATTGCTACGCGTGTTGTGCAACAGTTGGTACATCACGTTGTTGCTAACTGCTAATTGGTGCTCAACAGAAGGAAGTTATTCTTAGCTTACTATTCATGATTCCTACTGATGTTGAGTGATAGCATTTTTCAATAATAGGTCACAACTAAGCTTAGTTAACGTTGATGATACCCATTAGTATTAAGATGTAACAATTCTAATTGACAATTACCGTCGTCCGGTTAGTAGTTGAAAGAGGGGATTTCAATCAGACATTTAAACCAATTATTTGTTAGAGCATATTTTAACACCCAGATTAATGTTTTGACTTTTTATTATTTGTTAGAGTATTCACACTAGGTTTTTTATATTTATGTGACTTCCTCTTTAAAATGATTGTAAGTATAGGAGGGAGAAAAGTTACTTTTAATATGTACTAGTTGAAATTCCCGCGCATGTTGCATGATATTTTGGGAATTCGATTTTAGTCGGTATCGGCTCGGTGTGTTATGACGTAAATTAAAAAATCAAATCATAATTATTGAAAAAATTGAATAAAAGAAAATAATTACGTATATTACAAAAGTCTTTAAGACAATTATATTATCCCAATAAAAATAGTGAAAATATGGGTGGTATTTATGGTCAAAAATCACTTATTACCTAGATTTTAGGGTTGTTTATTTTATGAATGTAGGTTAGAGTTTTATAATTATCGGAGTTAGTTTTTTGTGGTGATTTGCATATACCGAAAAAGTTAATAGAGAATTTATCACCATAAATTATCATCTTGATTGTTATTGAGTTGTTAATAACTGATAAGGAAAGGGGAAGAGGGATTAGTGCTCAATCACAATATATAAATGACATTGAAAGTAAATGACGATTTTGTTTGACCACGTGTATATGTTTTAGCATTTGTATTATAAGCAATCATATATTATACTTTATTGTAAGGGCATAAATAAAATAAAATAATTAATTATTTGAAATTTTAGCATTACTTTTCATATAGGTGTCCTAATCCATATGTAACAATATCATTCTATCATCCTTTCATTTTTATTGTAAAAAATATAGATAAATATTAAAATTATTAAACTTATAATATGCCCTAGAAAAATAATAGTATTACAGTTATTATAAATATGAAGATTTATATAAGTTATATACTTAAATATTTAAATAAAACAATATACTTAATTAAAATATTATTTAGTTATAAAAATATAATTAGTAAATATAAATTTAAATGTCAATTTATAGTATCATAATAACATAAAAATTAATGAAGTGAATTAAATAATATCATATCATTAAATAATATATTAATAATGGTTATTAAATACATAAAAGAGACAAGGGCAAAAATGTCAAATTTAATAAAATTTAATGAATAAATTTACCATATTACCCCTAAAGTGTCTTAAATTTTTAATCAAATCCCTATTCTACCCATCTTAAATGTGATACACTCATTTGTACATGTTGTTTTAAAATTTGTATTTTTTGCAAAATTACATCTCTATCCAAAGAGATGTATTATATAGTAGTATATATATATATATATTTGGAGAATTATCGATTCATTATTCAATTCTTGTAATTTTTTTAATATTATTAAAAGTGATTGTAAGTAGAGTAAAAAAAATTTAATAATAAAAGTATAAAAATATATTATTTAATCAAAAAAAAAATTATTTTTATTGTAATTATAAAAATATTATAACCACCGCAAATGCATACATTAATTTCCATCAAATCAAAAGTTGTTTCATGTCACCGTTTCACGTGTGACGGTCTTTCATGACAATACATACTTCTTTTGCCATTGAGCCCCGGAAATAAATGTGTTATTTAAGGGGAGACGAGAAATGTGTTTTAAATTACCCGTGTTAAACAAGACACCTTAATAGCTATTCGAAAATACAGACTTCATAATCCCTAGTTGTGAACTCACTACAACATATAATTTTTTATTTTCCCACAATAAATCACCACATGTATGCTATCTACAATCTATATTCTTTTGTTATAAAAATATTCTACATAACTACCTTTTAAGAATGTATGAAGTTAACCCTACTCGACCATTGGAGCTGATAAAACCGCAGAATGTAGTAGAGATATAACGATAAAAACTTGGGCTATAAATTTGTTACTAAGGTGTGTTGAAAGTTCCTCCTTTTATATGGTTGATAGTTAAATACTTCAAGCCTTTATGATGAATAATAGGTGTACATATAGAATGGAATCGAAGATGTCTAATTTAGCCATTTAAAAAAACTAACCTTAATACTATCACATTATATATACACTTAATTAAAAAGATGGCTAGAGACATCAAAGAGTGCTAGAGTAGACCCTGTGAAGTGTAAGGTACAAATGTTAATTGAAGCATTTGCACCTTTTTTTTTATTTCAATATGTTGATCCATTACTTAAATAACATAACTCCCCCTGAAAGTATCAACTACTTGAGGTTAAAGTGGATTTGTTAACGGCTTTATTGCTGGCAATAATTAGAATAGCTATGTAAAAAGAATAGATAACAATAACGAGTTTTTTTAACTTGTGTATTGCGGCCGTACCGTACAGCATCATTTACGTGCTTGATGGCACGTTTATAAACTTCGTTACACATGTTTTGACGGTGACAATAATGTGCTTACATACAACAAAAAAAGACGTATAAAGTTACCGCAAATCAATTTAAGGATTATAACACAAATACAAAACAACAAGAAGGCATATGCATATATGCTTGTATATAGAGAGTGTGTGTATGTGTGAATAAGAAAAGAAAATGCAAAACTAATTACTTTCATAAAAAAATCTTTGATATACTTTTTTCTATTATTTAATAACGTGGACAACGATGATACATGACGCTTTAATATACATAGAACGTGCAGATCAAAAGCATGTGGCATCATTGTTGCTTTGACAGCACATAGAGAATATTCGTATCTACTCATAAAACCCGATCAATTGTTAATTGGAAAAAAAAATTAAAGGGAAATGTGCGACCATGCTTTGGAGAATATGTGTTATCTTAAGCGGACCCATCTATCCGTTTTCCAGCCGAGAGCGCATTCCCAACCCCTGAAACTCATTCTTGAAAAAACCTACTGACTCAACTCTAAGTATTTTTTGTTCTAAGTGAGACTTAAACCCATGACATCTCTTTTATTTATATGTCACAAGTACTTCATCTTAACCAGTTGGGGTAAAATAATTGGTAGTTAATTGAATAGTTATACACTATATATGTGAAATTTAATGAAAAATAAAGTTTTTAGTGAAAAAAAAACTATTGTTATATAACATTAAACCAAACAAAGAGTTTGTGATCTTTTGAAGAGATCTTCTTTACAAGTTAAAATGTGTCTAAAATGAAGTTAATTGAATAGTTATATACTATACATGCGAAATTTAATGACAAATAAGGTTTTTAGTGAAAAAAAACTATTGTTAATATAATATTAAACCAAACAAAGGGTTTGTGATCTTTTGAAGAGATCTTCGTTACAAGCTAAAATGTGTCTAAAATGAAATGAAAATAAGTAAGCTATTGATACTTAATGTAATATGTTCAAATTATACAATCTATGAAAATTTTGGTGGATGCTCGTTGCACAAATAGAGCGGATAGACTTTTTAATTGTAATTTATGAATAAAGAGTCAACGTATTTGATAAAAGTAACCCCCTTCATTTTTACATGGTTATGTTTTAGAAACATTGCGTGTATAGCCAGCCATATGATACATGACTCAACAAGCGCGATATACCTTTAACTGTAGATCAAACTTTATACTTGTTAATACATAAACAACTGCATACCATACACGCTAAAAGTAAGTTTCACATTTTCAAAGTTTGTGTTGTTTATTTAAACTAGGAACATTAAGATTTTTAATGCTCAATTTATTACCCAAATTAGTTAAGATGTTATTTCTTAAACAACAAATTTTACTTCACCAAATTAGTGTTTTGTTTCTTGAACGGCGCACGACTAATATAAGTTTGGTCGCCCATGTAAACCCAATAGCGAAAGGTTATCCATGCCCACAAACACAGACTGCGCTAACGACCCGGCCTGCCCACCATTACTTGGAAAATCCACCACCCAAAGGCTCACTATTATAAAACACATGAACCACTTGAAACATTTTGTATCAAGTGAGACTTGAATTAATGACATATATTTTGAAAAGCCGTAGAATACATCCTCCCAATCATTTGATCTAAGGCGCATCGGCACCAAATTTAATAAATATATGTTTGTTTACATTAATTGGCGTTCATTTTTTAACTCGAACAAATCCAGTTATCTAACAAACAAACACGAAACAAGAATTTCCATTCCAATGTCTTCGCGTACCATTCACCCATCCTATAAAAACTAAACACGAACAAAAATAAACAAAACTTCATTCCATTCAGTTCTTAACATCATCAAACGAAGTTTCATATGAAACAGGAGTTGGCCGGTCGTAGCGTACATCCAAAATACTCACGTGGGTCAACAATCCCGTCTTGACAATCAATCACATCAACAAAGAAAACAAAATACGAAAGCCGCCATAAAAATATCTAGCTTTTGAACTCACCGACCAACCCCTTTTCCACACCATCACCTACCTACATTTTAACCCCACATAACTTATATATATACTGCACACACTCACCTTCAGATCTACCATATCACCACCCATTAACAATTCAACATCCCAAATTAAAATCACTAGCCTCATCAACACCACAATAATATTTTAATTTTTCAATGGCGGTTGCTTCATATTCTCTGCAGTCAATCACTTCATCTATTAGCCTATTACGCGCAACCGGAGCCACCGTGGCCGCAGCTCCTAGCCTCCTGTCGTACAAAAACAATGTTAACCGACTTTTTTCTCGGAAATTGACCGTCAACACTTCCGGCTGCGGGAGAGCGTTTAGTGTTAAGAGTCAAAACAAACCTGCAGAGTCTTCTAGACCCAGTAAGTAAACCGTAAAATCTCGTTTTGGCCATATTCGGTGTTGCTTATTTACACCTCCTTTTGACTTTTCAAAAGCAATTTTGAAAAGTTGGAATTGTTAACTTCTCGAAAACTCATTTTTCCTTCTCACATCTTCATCTTCATCCAAACACATTTTTACCTCCTTTCAACTTATCTTCTTTTCAAATATTAAAAGGAGTTTTCAATAAGCACGCACAAATTTCTTCCCACTTTTTCTTGGAGTTCCTACGAAATGAAATTATAGAGTTGTTTTCTGAATATCTTATTACAAAGTCACAAACAAACTAATGAAATTTTGGAAGTTTTTTCTCAAAATAAATTTTGTAACCTTTTTCGGAATTTAAAGTCCAAAGCACATATTTATATATACGTAGTACATGTATGTTGATGGGTCATGACTTTTTGGTTTAGTGGTATTGGGTTGTCTTTTATAAAATTTGTACCAATTTAAACACTTATAAGTGTAAAGTTAGCTGGAATAATGAGAAATAAATTACTCTAAAAAAACTAGAAGACATGTATACTTTTCTTTAATCGGGACCGTAAACAAAGCAAAGACATCAAGTGTTTGTTTCATTTTAACTTCCCGACGAACTACCTCTGAAATCTGAATTGAATAAATGATTTAAGAAACTTTCTTTAACTAGACATTTTTAGTTTATTTTATGATTTTCAGACCAAAAAAATAAAAGTCATTTGAAAAACTAGCAGATGTGGGTGAACCAACACCACTTCCACAGCTCGGTCACATCCACTAGTGAGAGCGAAACACCCATCTTCCAAACAACTCTTATTTTCTGCTTAGAAACCATACAAAAACCAGAAAATTACCCGTTTTAAGATTTTTTGGTTATGATATTATCAAATATTAAACGATATTATGTTATTTGTCATATGTAGCGAAAGTTCATGAACTAAGTGTGTACGAGATCAACGAAAAAGACCGTGGAAGCCCCGCATACCTCCGATTGGGTCAAAAACCCATGAATTCTCTTGGTGATCTTGTCCCCTTCACCAACAAAGTAATAACCTCTCACCTTTCATTTCATGTTTTAAAATTTTTTTCTTAGCAATTGGTATTTTATTTTATTTATACACCTAATTTTATTTTATTTTTTTTATTTTTTTCTATACATACGTAGATACAATAAGTAACTCAATAACATAAATAAGTGTTTGTATAACTCAACTCTATTAGTAATCTCACCGATTAATCGAAAAACAACAATAATATCTGAACATTTCTGTGATTCCGGTGCAGGTGTATAGTGCAGATCTCCAAACACGATTAGGAATCACCTCCGGAATATGCATTCTGATCAAACACATACCGGAGACGAAAGGCGATCGATACGAAGCGATTTACACATTTCATTTGGGTGATTACGGGCAGATAACGGTACAGGGGGCGTACATAACGACGGAGGATACTTATCTCGCCGTCACCGGCGGCACCGGAGTTTTCGCCGGAGCGTACGGTCAGGTGAAGCTTCAGCAGCTGGTGTTTCCGTTTAAGCTGTTTTATACGTTTTATATGCAGGGGTTAGAGGCTGATTTGCCGCCGGAGTTGTTGGTGGCTCCGGTGCCGCCGTCTCCGGCGGTGGAGGCGTCGCCGGCGGCGAAGGCCGCTGAGCCGGGGGCTACGGGGCCTAACTATACGGATTAGGGGGTGGGGTTGGGTGGTTTTGGAGTTGTACTTTTGGCTATGTGGGTTGTACTTTGAGGCCATGGAAAGTTAGAATGAGACTCATTTTTTGAACTTGCTCAATGCTCATCATGTATATTGGTATGAGATTGGTTTTTTTAGGTCTTAATAATATGCTGGTTGATAGTTTGATGACTTTATTTGTCATGGACTCATGGAGGACGTGTATTGTATGATTTTTTTAATAAAAATATCATGAAAGTTAGTATATATTTTCGTAGAGTTGTGAGATTTGTAGATTTGTTGCTATTAAAATCCGTATAGACCGTGAACTGAGTAACAATTTAAGTTTCATACTTGGGACATATCTACATAGGAGTTGTTGCATGTGTTGATGGTTGTTAATGTATGTGTTGACGTGTTGAAATGTGGTTTGAGTCTCTTTGGATTATAGTTTTTAGCACCTGTAATTTGTGAATTGCCATTAGGGTGTTCAAATTCGGATATTCGAAAATTTCGGATAGTACATTTCATTATCTAAATCCGAATCCGAAATTTTATATATTCGAAATTTTGGATCCGGATAGCCGTTCGGATATCCGAATTAAAAAAGGTTTGTATTATTTTATAAATTTAATAAAAATAGTATAATTTTTATTGAATTTTTTCGGATATACAAATTTTTGTTAAAATATCCGAAATATTTAAAAATATCTGAAATATTAAATTAATATATAATATTTTTAAAATTTTAAAATAATATTTCGGATATCTAAAATATCCGAAAATTCTCAAAATCACTATCTGAATTTTGGATTTTCAGACATTTCGAATTCAGATGTTTTTTAACACCCCTAATTGTCATAGCTATGGTGGTGTGGGATAATTATATTTTGGTGATGTTCGATGGTGGTGTGGTAATGGTGGAGGTAGAACGTTCAAGAACATCATTCATAGCATCAAAAATAAAGACCACACAAACATTTATGAGCTAAGCCGAAAGAGAGAAGCGGAGGACATGGATGAGCAAAGGGTGGTTTTCCAAGACTAAAGCTTGTCCAAACAGCACGGGTGAGGAGGGGGTGCTTGTAAGAGATGCTAGAGATAGGGATGAGGGGAGAGGGTGAGTGTTTCTGTGCACTCCGTATGATTTTTCTAGGCATGGTTCATGAGAGGTGCAAAAATCGATTCCAAACCCTAAGTTGATTCAGTTTGGAACCGGTTCGGTGTTATCAACCTTGAAAAACAAGGAGACATGTAGTCAAAAAACTTTGGATAGTGATTTCAGGGATCACACACAAAAAAGGAATCATCATGCTAATGGGTCCAAAGCCCTAACTTTTTCCTTATGTTATTGGGTTGGCTATGTTCATACGAATGCTAACTAATTCATCTTATGTAATTACATCCACTCACCATCTGATGCAAAAGTATGTTTTCACTAAAATCATTTTTTATATAACAAAGAGTCTTAATATAATATCTCACTAATAAAATATATGATTATCTATTTTGTTCTTACTGTCTAGTGAAATAACTTTTCACTTCTTGTTTTAGACCTTATAGTGAATTTTCCCAAGTAAAACGTAAGTAAAGTATGCTAGTGTACTAAATCATAAATATGCCTACATAGCACGTAAAGTAACTATTTATGCTTTTGTAGTTGAGAAAATAAAATACAATTTCGTATGGGTAGTTACTTAGTCGTTATCAAAGACTTTGTAATATAACGATATTAATATCATAGTTAAGATAATTCTCTTCAAGTGGTTGAAGAACATCGTCCGAAAGTATTACATTATTTTAGAAGAAACTACCGGTTCAAACAAAAAGTAAAGCATGTCACAAAATATCTAACTAAGAAATCGTTTTTGGGCTTACTTTTTTTCTATAACCAACTTTACTTATATGATAAACATTAATATAGAATTAGAATTAGACTTAAATGGTGTGTGAATTCATACATAGATCACATGGTGTCGTGATCGAGAAGATGTGAGCAAGTCTTGGGTGTTGTTTGTTTTTTTTTGAAAAAAAACGTCTGCAGTCTGCGGATCACATCTGCAGCAGAAGAGGTGGACCAAACGTCTGTAGTCTGCAAGAAAAATACTGCTTCTTTTTTAACATCTACAGAATGGTAAAAAAATATTATGTATTAAATTAAACCTATTTTTTGGGTTGAATAGGTTTTATATCTGGGTATGTTTGTTTATTTGTTTGTTTGTTTGTTTAAATTAAACCTATTTTTTAAACCTATTAAATTAAACCTATTTTTTAACACTTGATTCCTTGGATTTGTACCACATACACACACATCCATACGTACATAAAACATATATACACAAACCACCATCATGATCCACCATTAACATCTCAAATCATAATCACCACTTCATCAAATGATCCGATGCAGGTGGGGGAGGGGGAGGCAGCCGACGAGCGAGGTG
>BJCM01241386.1:0-10822 GCA_018326385.1 Flaveria bidentis | reverse complement strand
AATATCAACAAATTCACAGTTCATTGATATAGCTAAGACAATTACAAGAGTAAGAAAGCAGTTAACAATTCAAACACTCAATCTCAAACAACCTCTCAACAATAACTACTGAATAACTGCCCCTTTCTCTACTCTAGTCTAAGCTATTTATACTAGAAACTAAGGAACTAACAATTTACAAAACTAGTCCCTATACTAGTACAAAATATAAAATATACAATAAAAGACTAAATGTTAATCTTTCAAGGGTTCTAACAAACTCTACAACCTTCGAAAGTTCCATGCTAAGCTTCAGAAGCCTTTGTATGCAGCAATAGCAAAATTATCTAATTGACTTAGTTTTGGTTAATGTCCAAAGACACCATCAGCCAAAGAGTGCAAGAATGGTTAATGTCTTGTAAAAACCAAGGCTCAAAATGGATTTCCAAGGCCCCATATGGGCGGCCAAAATCTTGTTTCAAAACGGGTTCCCCCCATTTTGAAATTTTTATAAAATTACACTCTTTAAACCATTAATTTATAAAATTAAAACCTATTTTAGTTTTATAACATTAACACACTTTTATTTTTTATTATTTAACCAACTTAAATAATGAAACAAATAATTTCTCATGAATAAATTATCCATATAATGTTGTTCTATTACAAAAGCAACATTTTAGAAAACCCATTTTCTAAATGGTGTCAATATTTATTTGTATGATATCATCAACAATAAAATATTTATTGGTGTTTGTTTATCTTGTTATTGGGTATGACCCGACTTGGATAATAACGCACTAACCGCATCAATCTTGTATGTGTCTTGGGCATACAAGATCCAACAAGGTGAACCTCTCTTAAGAAGTTCAAGGGGTCCTTGACACTTCTCATAAAGCAGTGTGGATTGAGTTACAAAGAGAACCTATATATAATACTACCTATAGCTGGATATACTTTGATACCAGCTGGGATCCTTTAGCTAAAGCCTCTACTACAAGACTATAGTTTAAGGTACCTCGGATAAAGTCTTATCTGAGATATGGTAGTCAGGACATGTCCCTGGGACCTTTTATCTGAGATATAGTTTAAGGTACCAGCTGGGACCTTTTGTCACCAACTAAAGTTGGTAACATGTACTATCATAAAAAGTTGAACAGTGAAATAAAGTATGGTCAACTACATGGCTCTTTAAGAAGAAGCCATGCAGTATCAGAGGTCTGCAGCGGGGTGTCAGAGACCATACTTGCGTTCACTGGTTCATAGCAGTGTCTTCTGAAGGTTAAATGGCTTCGGAAGAGTAAGTACTTCCGAAGCCACTTATACTTTGGAAGAGGCTGCTTCTTCCAAGGCTTGGAGACTTCTTTTTTTCATCATACTTCGGAAGTGGTCTTCAGGTTATTCTTCTAAGACTTGAACTACGGAAATATGCACTTGTCTTTGGAAGTAGAGTTCTGTCTTTGGAAGTTGATCTTTCACTTTTTCTTCAGAAGAACTCTACAACCTTCGGAAGTTTCATGCTAAGCTTCAGAAGCCTTTTTATGCAGCACCAAAATTATCTAAGTGACTTAGTTTTGTTTGCATTAGCTTTCTTCTTGATCCAACTCCCCCTAGGCTGATACTACCAAAACATCACTTGTCAATACTTCTTAAAACTTTCAGCACCAAGGAGAGTAAATATTTGTCTGTCTCCTTGTTCTTCCCTGATATGGTGCTGAGAAGTTTGTATAGATCCTTAGTAGACAGGAAGTCTAGTCTGTCACCTTGGATGACATGTACCCTCTGTTGTTGCCCTCTGAAACGAGTTAGTTGATGGGAACTCTAATCATATTCCCATCTAACTATAGGTTCCAATTCTGTACTCTCCATTATCTATAGAAAGGCAGCGCCCTTGGCGGGAGATCTTTCCTTGTCTTCCTGTCTTCTCAACTTCAACTCTTCTTCAATCTTGGCTTTTGTAGTTAGCTCGGCTAGATGAAGATTGCTAAGATGATTTCTGATGAGTGTAGTAATTTCAGAGTTTGAATGGTTGGAGAATGGCTTCTCTGCTAACTCAGCAATATCAAATCTACTGGAGTGTAACAGAGAGGTTGCATTAAGTCTGTTGACTTTGCCATTCTTCCTTTCCACAACAAAGTTGTGAGAAGGTTCATCGAACCTCCACTGGATTATTTTCCTTCTAGTCACAAGAGACTGACTGGGAATCTTGTCCTATTTCTTTGTGTCCAGTAGAGTCACCAGTTTCCTTCTAAGTTTCTTCTCTTCATCATTTAACGAATCTGAGTTGAGGCCTAGAAGTCTTGCAGCCTGGTCCAATGTTCCTCTAGGCAAATCAAGGAATTTATATCTTGTGAGGGAACTTGAAGATCCATCAACATAGGTGATGTTGACAGAGTCTTCTTCACAAGAGACTTCACTCAAAGTAGTACATTTGGCGAGTTTCATCTTGATTGCCTTGAACTCCTCAAGAGAGAGATGTTGAGAAGGCTGAGGGGATGGTTTGGATGGTGGTTGGGTAGGTTAAGGTTCAGAGGTTCTGGCGAGTGTTTTGGGTTAAAGGATTGGAAGTTTGGGTGGTTGAGGTGAAGGAGTGGATGTGGGTAATAGTGTGGGTTTAGGGGTGAAAGGTTCGGTTTTGATGGTGAAAGGTAAGGGTGAGGATTCAGGTTCTGGTTGGGTGGTAGCAGTGAAGGTCATCCCCTTTACCCTTCTGTACATCTCTTTCCTTTTTCCCAACTGGATGTCAACCTTGATTTCACTGACAATCCGTTGGAGTGTCTTCTCAGACATGGGACCCACCTGCCTTCCAGAAAATCCATGGGCCCGAAGATAGTCTTTCATCCAGGCCTTTTCAGTGAGCTTCCTGGTTGCAGTGACCATAGCTTCTTCCTCCTTTTTCTTCTCCTTTGTCTTTTCTCTTGCAGCCTTCTTTCTTTCTTTCTCCATTTGATCCTACTCTTTGTTGTAGAGCCAGAGGATCATCTCATCAATGTGTGGAGAGAGTTCTTGAAGATCAAAGCCTCTGGAGAGTAGGAAGTTTATCATGTCTCTCTTTAGCTGCAATTCAACTTCCTTCTATTCTTCTTCTTCTTTCTCCAAGGCCAACTTGGCTTCTTCTTCAAGTTTCAGCTGGGTTGCCTTCTCCAGATTAAACAACTCCTCTAGTGGTAGCAGGAGTGTTTCTTCATTGGCAGCTCCCAATTGGATAAGCTAGTCAATGATCTCTTCTCTCTTCTTCTTGATGACAACCTCCTGATTAGCTGCATCTGCTTTTGTACTGGCAGCTAGCAACTTCTCAGTTGGAAGTCTTCCTTTCTTCTTGAGTTTCACAATCTTCTCCTCTTCCTGAAGCTCTTCCGCAGTCATTTTTCTTCTTGAGTTTCTCAATCTTCTCCTCTTCCGTAGTAAGCTTCGGAAGCCTTTGTATGCAGCAACAAAATTATCTAAGTGACTTAGTTTTGGTTGCATTAGGCTTCTTATTGATCCAACATATGTTATGAACCAAAATATGTATCATATACAACATTCAAGAACAAGAATGAACCCCTTTTTATAACCTTAAAGTTTTGGCCAACATGAACCAAAACTTTAGGGTTTTGTCCAAACAACACAATCAACCATTTGATGTTAATCTTTCAAGGTTTATACTAAAGCATGTAAGAATAAACCTTGAAACATAAGGGATTCAAGCATCCACAACAAAACAGCCCCTAATGGGTTGAAAAAGTCCATGAAAACTAACTTTTCAAGAACTCTTGAAGCATCTATTCCACATAACCGGCTCTAGATGCTATTATTGGGTTTTGTTACAAGTTTATCAAAGCTAGTTAACAATTTAAATTATAAAAACACAGCGGATAATAGGGTTTAAAGTTTGGTTAACAATCTGAAATTTGGACCATTTTAAACCAAAAACAAAACCCAAGAACAAGGATCATATATATATGTGAAATGAAATGCTATCATGAACGAAAAGGATGTTCTTGAAACTACCTTTCAAGAACAAGATGTTGTAGTATGGATGAGATGAAGATGATGATGCTCTTGAATGTCTAGCCCCCAAGAGAGAAAGCCTCAAGTTTGTATACCCACAAGCACTCTAAACACCTAACTTGTTAGGTAGTAAAACACCAAGACTCAACTCCTTCTTGAGCAACCCGAAAATCAGCCAAGAAGTTCTTCAAGTTCAGCCCAAAAATTCAAAATTTTCAGCCAAGGATGAAGAGAGAAAAGTTCTTTGCAAGTGTGTGAGAGAGAGTGTGCTAAAGGAGGAGTGCAAGAATGGTTAATGTCTTGTAAAAACCAAGGCTCAAAATTTCCAAGGCCCCACATGGGCGGCCAAAATCTTGTTTCAAAACGGGTTCCCCCCATTTTGAAATTTTTATAAAATTACACTCTTTAAACCATTAATTTATAAAATAAAAACCTATTTTAGTTTTATAACATTAACACACTTTTATTTTTTACTATTTAACCAACTTAAATAATGAAACAAATAATTTCTCATGAATAAATTATCCATATAATGTTGTTCTATTACAAAAGCAACGTTTTAGTAAACCCATTTTCTAAATGGTGTCAATATTTATTTGTATGATCTTATCAACAAATAAATATTTTTGGTGTTTGTTTAGCTTGTTATTGGGTATGACCCAACTTGGATCATACCGCACTAACCGCATCAATCTTGTATGTGTCTTGGGCATACAAGATCCAACAAGGTGAACCTCTCTTAAGAAGTTCAAGGGGTCCATATAGAAGAGGTTCTCACTTCTGAAAGTGACTACATACTTAAGACCTCAACCACAACAACCCAGCTCCTTGACACTTCTCATAAAGCTGCCATTAAGCAGGGGTAATCTAGAGACCAAGAAAAAAGAACTGACGGTGAGAGGGATGACTTTGGTTATGTCCTACCATCCTCCCATGATTCTTTAGATGAAGATGAGGGGAGTATGCAACAAAAGGTGCAAAAATTGACACAAACTTGCACATATCTGGTCTCTAAGGTTACTCACTTGGAATTTTATGTAGCTACCTTACAAAGGCAAGTGCTTAATCAGTATTTGAGATCACCGATCTCAAGGGCAAGTTAGCTGAGAGGCCTCCTACGCATACTCAATCATGTCCATAAGAACATGTGGATGTGGAGGACCTAACCTCTAGTTTCCTTATACAAGTAAGTGATGCTACCAAAAAGGGGGAGAAAGTCACCACAGTCATAGAAGATCAAGCTTATATGAACAGAGGCTAGCAGGAAAAACAATTGGTCAACTGGATATCGAATTAGACTGTCAAACCTTTGAACCTTGAGATTCAATCTCTTTCAACACCAATTAACCCTTAGTGAGACACCAGTTGTTGAAGGTCTCTGACAGCCTCTCCCTAGCCAGAGCTCAAGTGAAAATCAACTCAAGAAGGCCAAATCTCTCTCCTAACTAAGTCATAAAAGCCTATGATTGACAAAGGATATAAAGTCTTAACTTCAAAGGATATTGAGAAGGTGCAGAGGGAGAGGAAGAGGAAGGCAAGGGAAGGAAGAATGAGAGAGACACCTAGTTTCATGCAGGCTGCAATCACGGCTGCCCATAGGCCAAATACTCAGGAAAATGAGTTAAGGGCAACCAGATTGAACTACATGGGAACTATGAACTACAATATATATGAACTAATATCTCTTTCCTTGGAGGAACTAAATGAACTTGCAGACACACAGGTGTTAAGAGAGAGGAAGGAGGTTAAGGATGTTGCTTTGCTCTTTAAGATCAAATAAGAAAGAAAGAAAACGAGATTATACAAAGCCCTGTCCTCTTCCAAGTTCAATAAAGACTTGAAGTAAGAGTCTATGGGTGTTGATCAAGAAACTCAAGTAACTAGAGAACAAGACATACAAAACATGTTTACATACTTGAGTGCCACCGGTCTATACCAGGCAACATATTTACTCCATCTATCTTATGAGTACATAGAGTTTCAATATATCAAGCAACAGTAATGATACATCATCAAAGAAAGAATAGCAGCTAAGAGAAAGATAATAGAGGAAGCTCAAAAATCAAGGGATCAAAGCTAACAAGAAAAACTCTAAGGACAAACAAAAGATGGTGAGCTTCTTGAAGTTGAATGGGTTCTCCAGAAAGAGCCTTGGTCCCATGTCTTAATCCATAATGGACAAGCACATAAGGGTGATCAAGTAGAAGATCAAGAGGGGTGAGCTTAAAGACTCATATTCTCCACCAAGTCAAGTTACACCTAAAGTTGAGATCAAGGTTTAACCCCAACAGAAAATACAACTAGGACCTAGTGCTAAGCCACAACTAGCTTTATCTTCAGACCCATAACAGGGTCTTGAACCTTCTTTAGAACTTGTGAAGGGGAAGGACCAAATTGAGTAGGATAAAGAAGGAAGACAAGGTGATCAAGATCAACCTTCATAGTTGAATTATGGAAAGAGGAAGAGGATGGCCATTAGAAGAGACTTAAAGTCAAGGAAGAAATAATCTAAGGAATCCACCTCTACACCTCATGATAAGTCAAAACATAAAGAGGGTGACCAACAGAGGCTGTTGAACCAACTCCTTTTCAAGCAAAGCCTCTACTTGCTAAGAGACCCATCATGTCTAAGGTATACTATTTAAACCCAGACATATGGTATGTCACAAGAGATCAAGGAGGTCCATAAGTATGCTTCTTGAAGAACATACTTGACCTTCCTGATCATGATCTCTTGGACATCGAAAGATACTATGAGAGCCTAAAGAATCCAGACCAGCTTATGAAGAGAGGAATGGCTCTGATTCTAATGATGTTTATAAATAAGTGAAGGACCAAGACTTATAGTAATGGTAGTATCAACCTAGTGGGAGTTTGTAAGATTTATCTTAGAGGGTGATGCTAACCAAAGATCTCTCAACATGTAACTTAACTACAAGGAAGTTACTTTAAAAGTTTTGACCATGCACAAAGAATATATACTAAGTGTCAAATCTTCCGAAGCGAAAGACAAAAATCTTCCAAATCCAAAAACATAGTCTTCCGAAGCTTGAATTCTGATTTCTTCCAAAAACATAGAAGACATGTGTACTTGACACACTTTTGACAAAAGTTGAAGACCTTTCCGCTGCTAGCTCTAAAGACTCACAAACTTATACAAGTTGGTGATTATCTCCATACTTTCATCAGTTGTACATTATGGTATCTATATTTTGTAGCTTTTCAGTTTTGTATTTTAAAACTTTTTGTAATAAAATAGGATGTGAGCTATGGCATGTCGTAGTCCTTTTTCAAAAGGCAATCTGCCTTTTGACTTTATATTGATCTTGTTATCTAGATTATTGTCCAGCTAGCCTTCATAGTATGGCTAGTTGTAGAATGTAGTATAAATTATCTCATGTAACCAGTCTTAGAAGTAAGTATTGTACAATTGTAAATACATGAGAGCAATATACATCATCCTTAAAGACCAATCTTTTTTTGTTCGAGTGTTCTTATCTTTTGTTCATTATTTCTTTTCCTAGTAAATGTGATATTCCCCAACTGTGAAACTATTGCATAACCATAAGCAGTCCTTCAAATATCTTTGTAATGTTAACGAATGATGGAGAAGGATAATAATAAGATTATTTATTAGTACGTATGATGCGTGATCGCATATGAAAGTAAAGAACGATTTTAACAGAAGTAAAGTATACTAGAACTCACTCAGCAACACTAACTTATTATTATTTTCAAGTTGGCAAGTAGGAGTTGTTGAGGATGGCATAGGGGCAACTGCTCAGCTTGTTTTGAATGGCATCTATTTTGTATTATGATAATGTTTTTGTGATGTAATGTAATAAATGATATTTTGTAACTTAACAATGATGTATTATTTTGCAAAAGAAATTATGATTATATGAAATGGTTTTAGTTAAATGTTTCTGTTGCAGTATTTTAGCAAATGTAAATGAGCGATGAATATCCAACTGTGAGTGTCTCAGGAACGGGCCCTTACAAGTTGGTATCAAAGCCAATGTTTAAGAGAAATGGGTAAAATATTTTCAAAAATCTAAACTTGAACTAAGAATAGGATGAAAAGTAAGGATGTCAGTCCGAGTAGCTACGTGGCATCAAGTATTTTCTTTAAAAGTCAACTGGTGTTATGTGCACATGTTCTGTGGTTTATGTGCTTATTAGCAGATTTAGATATTGATGTAGTCTGGATAAGAAATGCTTGGGGAACGAAGTAAGTGGCTAATCACAACTTGCCACTATAATTAGGGACTTACTATACTTGACATAATCTGAGCTATTACCTTGATAGACCGTGTTGGTGTTTGGATCTTATAGTGTGTTTATAGGATGGCTGGAGGTAGATCTTCAAAGGCTTCATGAGGTGGAGGCCGTGGTGGACGTGGTGCTGGACCACATGTCACGATAAGCAAGGCTAAGGCTAGTGAGACCGCTCATGAAGAGCTCGAGATTGTTCACGAGGAAGGCGGTGATGAGAGTGCTAATTTGAGGGCCTCAGTGAAGGAGACGGTTGTAAAGGAAGTTCATCAGGTCATGCAGATGATCCTACTGTCTGTGGTGACCGAAGTGATTAAGGCTATAAAGGAATGTGAGAGGAAGGAGAGAAACAAGCCCTCGGGGGAAGGGAGCAACCGGAGACTGAGATGGTTGTCTCCAGTGATGACGATGAGGAGGAGGAGCCTATGCAGGAGATAGCACGAGGTTGTAAATATGGTGCATTCTAGAGATGCAAGCACATACTTTTCATGCAAATGGCATTGCTGATTCTGTTTATCAGTGGGTGAGAGAGATGGAGGTTGTACTTGATATCCGTGATGCAAGAAAGACCAAAAAGTGAAGTTTGCCACTCACTCATTCGTGGACTTGGCCTTATGCTGGGGGGAAAATATTGACCAAACTGAGGGCAGTAAGGCTATTGGAAGGATGAGGTAGGGTAAATTGAAAAATTTGGTGATTGAGGAGTATTGTCCTCATATGGAGTTGGACAAGGTTGAAAGGGAGTTCCTGCAGCTAGAGGTGGGAGCTATGACACACCAGTGGTACACCACCAAGTTCAACGAAATAGCACGACTGGTGCTATATCAGGTGACGCCTATGTCACAAAAGATTAAGAGGTATATCTAGGGCTTGCCGATGGATATTCGCAGACACATGATCGCCGCTTGTCCAAGTATGTTAAGATCAGTGGTTGATCTAGCGAGAAGGCTATATGACGAGTGAGAGGTGGTGGTGGCTGAAATGAGCAAGAAGGGTGATGGTGACGGGAATTGGAATGGGAAGAGGTTTGGATGTGGCACGACCACTCCAAACAACAAGGTTGCGAGGGTGGATGACCGGTGTATGGTCACATCCGCTGCACGGTCGTAGAGGTGTGGCAGGTGCGAGAAATAGCATACCGGAGAATGTAGGTAGGGATTGAATGTATGTTTTAACTGTGGGAAGCATGATCACATGGAAAGAGAGTGTAAGGAGGCAAGGTGTTTTAATTGTGGTAGAGAGGGCCACATGAGCAGAGATTACAAGAGGTCGAGGGCAAAGAGTTATGAAGTGAAGAAGACGGCCCAGACTGAAGGGCAGAAGGCAAGCGCTAGAGCCTTCACGATGACCCAGGAGGAGGCTAGGACGAACCATGATTTTGTGTCAGGTATGTTTCTAGTAAACCAAAATCTTGCTTCTGTGTTTGTTTAATTCTGGTGCTAGTAAAAGTTGTATATCTGCTGCTTTCTATGCTAAGTTTCCTGTCACAAGTAGAAATATTGATAACCCTTTGACGTAGAAACTGCCACAGGTAAGTCTACCAGGATTCTTAAGGTAATAGGAGGCTGTGGCGTAGAATTAGAAGGTCATAAGTTTCCAGCTAGACTGTTTGTAATGACCTTAGGCGGGTTTGATGTAGTCCTAGGAATGGACTGGTTAGCGGCGTATGAGGAAAATATCGTATGTCGCAAGAAGATGATTCGATTGATAGCACTCAACGAGAGTTCAATGACAATTTACGATGATCGAGTCACTACGATATCGAAGGTGATTTTGATGGTAGTGGCGGGAAAGTGCTTGAGGCGTGGTGTAGTGCCTACCTGGCCTACGTGAAGGATGTGGATACGCCAACACCACAACTATGTAGTGTATAGGTTATGTGTGATTTCCCAGATGTGTTCCCAGAAGACCTATCGGGTGTGCCATCGGATCGTAATATTTAGTTCCAGATTGATTTAATACATGTTGCTCAGCCTATCCCTAAGGTACCGTATAATTTGGGTCCAATAGAGATGAAGGAACTAATGGTTCAACTACAAGAGTTGCTTGACAAAAGGTTCATTAGACCGAGTAATTCTCCTTAGGGTACTCTAGTCTTATTTTTCAAGAAGAAAGACGGTAGTATGAGGATGTGCATTGACTACTATGATTTGAACAAGTTGACGGTAAAGAATCGGTATCCATTACCAAAGGATTGATGACTTGTTTGATCAGCTCCAAGGTGCTAGTTGGTTCTCGAGGATAGATCTTCGATCTAGTTACCATCAATTGACGGTGAAGGAGCAAGATATTCCTAAAACAGCTTTTCGTATGCATTATGGATAGTACGAGTTTTTTGTTATGTCATTTGGTTTAACCAACACGCCAGCAACTTTCATGTAGACTTGTACATACCGGTTCTAAAACCCAAACCGGTTCGGGTCCCAAACCGAAACCGGTTTGGTCAATATTGGTCAAAACCGGTTTGGCCCCAAACCGGTTCGGGTCCAAACCGGTTTCAAATCCTTAAAACCCAACCCTATCAAACCGGTTTGGGTCGGTTTGGAACCGGTTCGGGCGGTTTGAAACCGGTTTG
>BJCM01241384.1:0-13883 GCA_018326385.1 Flaveria bidentis | reverse complement strand
TTGCTGAGTGGTGGACCTACTTTCTAAAGTCTTAACCCTGAATTCAAGGTTTGAGACTTTAGTGAGTAGTTCTTGAATGGTGAGTTTCAGTCTTCTCTCATCTTCATGAGAAGAATCATGGGGAGATGAGGTAACATACCTTGTATGTTCATCCTCACCACCAGAAGTGGTTTCTTGGCACCCTAGTTTCCCATGCATAATGATGTCTCTTTTAGAGTCATCAGAATGCTTGGTTGCCGTAGATTTAGTCTCAACAATATTACCACTGACCTGAGGGCTCATTAAGGCACCTACAATAGTGGCAACAAAATCTACATGAGTGCCCTCCACTCTAGTGGGACTCACCTCAGTTTGGATATCCTGATAGGGGCTAGAGATCAGGGGCCTCCTTGGGCTCAGTTGATCCTTTAATAGGTGTTATGGATCAACTTCATTTTCGTGAAGAGACATGAACTCTTCATCAGATCCTGTCAATAGGTCGGTGAAAGATATGCCATTTATTTCTAGTGACCCGAGACTTTGATCAATGTCTAATGGCATTGAGCTTTGGTAGGGATGTCCCTTTTTGGCTACTCAGGGGAGTATAGAGACTCACCCTGAGGGCTTTTGGGTTTGGATTCAGGCTCATAGGATTGAGACTGAGGAGACTCAATACCCATATTAAGGTCAATTGTGAAGGAAGGTGAACCTCAGGCTTAGTGGGAGCCCATGTTTCCACTCAAGCCTTTTTGGGTAGAACAGGGGGCTTGTTCAATCAAAGGATATTGAACAAGGGTTCGTTTTGGGTGTCTCTGGTAGGTTATCTTGATGGGTGGAGAAGATAGATTTGGCAATGTGAGGGTAGTTGCTGGTGTGGGTTCATCACCTGTGGGGTTAACAGGGATGTCACTAGGAGCCATTGGCTCAATCATATCTGGAAGAAGTGCAATATGTCTTCTAGTGAAATTGGGGGACACTTTCTTCAAAATTTTGAAGATGGTCGACCTCATGTGAGGAACAGTTAGAGCAGCTGCACAGACAAGCTGACTTTGGTCCAACTCATAGTTAATTATATGCTAAAGGAACCTGGGATACATGAAGAATGTGTCCCTCTGGAGGTTCCCCATAAGGTTAGTTAGCACAAACATTGAGTAGTTAAAGTGTAGGCTTTTCACCATTCCATGAACTAGGCACCCTTGTTCATATGGGATTTGATCCCATCTCCTAGACTTGTTTGATAAACAATGGAGAAACATATGGAGCAGGAACTTCCAGTTGTAGGAGAAGTTAAACTTGTAGACAGTAGACCTGCTTACATCTCCACCATAGCCCATCAGGGTATATGTATCATCCAGATCTGACTTGGGAAATTCAATAGGAGCGCCCTCATCGTGAAGCTCCAAATGCTCCCTGATAATTTGTTCAGAGATGACCAACTCCTGGCCACAAATGCTCGACCTTATAACCCTAACTTGATTTAGGGTTTCGATACGACCGTTGGCCCAAAACTCCTCCATTTGATTCACATAAACGGTGGGGTTTACAGTCAAGGCAGTATAGTATGTAGATTGGGTGAGAAAAGTCAGCATCCCTGGATGAATCCAGAAGTGCAACTTGATTGTGTTGAGGGTTTAGTGCCATTGTGAGAAAGAACAGGGGAAACAAGTTTGAATCGGAGAAGGGTTGGAATGAGAAGTGCTTTGGGTAGTTAAAAGCGGTAAAAAGATTAAAATGATGAGTCGGAACGATTTAAATGGGTGAAATGGCGGATGGATAAGGTGAAGTGATGGTTTGGGGGTAAGATGAAGGGGTAAGATGTAAGGGTAAGATGTGACAGGGGCAGTAAGGTTAAAAACCATTTAAAAGATTCTGACATCATTAATAAAATTTTTGTTTTTTACAGTGTGGGGCTCAAAGGTTTCAGTTACAGAGTAAAGTCTTCTTCCAAGGAAAAAGTATTTCCGAAGGATTTTCTCGTCCGAAGTCAAAACTTACTTCCGAAGGTAAATAAATTTACTTCTAAGAGTAAGAAGGTCTTCCGAATGAAGAAGTTTTCAAGCTTCGGAAGTAGTGAAGATATACTTCCGAGACTAAAAATTCTTCGGAAGATAAAGCTTGAACTAAGGAATTTGCCTTCGAAAGATAATGAAGAATTCTTCCGAGGGTAATTTTCTCTTCGGAAATACTCACACTTAAGTCAATTTTGAAGAATAACATTTTGTAACCAGGCTTAGATTGTATTTGATAGAGGACGAGACATATTTTGAAAAAAAAGTTTTCAAATGAGATATATTAGTCAATGTTTTTCATCACAATAGCCAAAGTAATATACTTAAATCTTTGTTAATCAAAGGCTTTGGTGAACAAATCAGCATATTATTCATTTGAGTCAACTTTAACTAGTTTAATAAGGGTTTTCTCATGAATATCTCTAACGAAATGGTACCTGATGTCAATATGCTTTGTCTTGGAGTGCTTCACTGGATTTTTAGTAATGGAGATTGCACTAGTGTTGTCAATATGGATAGGAGTTCTCATGAATTTGAATCCATAGTCTATCATCTGATTTTGAATCCACAGCAGCTGAGCACAACAACTTACAACAACAATGTATTCAGCTTTGGCAGTAGATGTTGAGACACAAGATTGCTTCTTGCATTGCCATGAGATTATCCTTCCATCAAGAAATTGACATCCTTTTGATGTGTATTTCTTGTTGATGTTGCAGCCACCATAGTCACTATCATTATAGCCATAGAGATTGAAGTTGGAGTTTCTAGGATACCAGCGACCAAGCTTTGGTGCTCCTTTGAGGTATCTAAGAAAATTCTCTTGGCAGAAACTAGGTGAGACACCTTTGAAGCTGCTTGATATCGCATGTGGCAAACATAATATCAGGCCCGCTTGCTGTGAGATACATCAGAGACCTAATAATTACTCTATACTGATGTTGATTAGTATCCTCCCCCTTAGATTTAGGGCAAAGATTATGGTTTCTGGGAATAGGTGTCTTGGCTGACTTACAATCTTTCATCTCAAATCTTTCTAAGATGTCATTGACATAATTAGACTGATTGTTAAAGAACCATTCCTTCATTTGCTTTACCTAAATTCCAAGGAAAAAGTCCATTTTTCCCATGGAACTCATCTCAAAATTTTTCTTCATAATGCTCTCAACGTCTTTACACATTTGATCATATGAGGAACCAAATATGATGTCATCAATATAGACTTGTATGAGAAGAATGTTTTTCCCAGACTTCCTTATGAAAAGAGTCTTATCAATGGTACCTTTAGTGTAACCATTCTTGAGAAGAAATTGAGACAAGGTCTCATACCACAGCCTAGGTGATTGGTGCAGCCCATATAGAGCTTTATCCAGCTTGCACACATAGTTGGGGTGTTGTGGGTCTTCAAATCCTGAAGGCTCGCACACATAGACTTCCCTATCTATATCCCCATATAGAAAGGAACACTTGACATCAAGCTGGTAGAAAGTAAAATTCTTAGATGCAGCATAAGCAAGGAAGATCCTAAGTCTTGCAACAGCTGCTAAAACATCAGTATAATCGATTCTTTCCTCTTGAGTGTATCCTTGAACTACCAGTCTTGCCTTATTCTTGATGATCAAGCCTCTATCATCTCTCTTGTTTCTGAAAACCAATTTGGTGCCTATAGGTACCTGACCGGATAGTAGCGTACAGAGGTTCCAAACCTTTTGTCATTTGAATTGAAGCAACTCCTCTTGCATTGATTCAACCCAGCTACTATCTTTCAAGGCATCTTTTACCTTATTGGGTTCCATTTGAGACAAAAAGCATGAGTACAAGCAGACATTCTCGTTATGAGATTGTCCCCTGGTTCTCACACCTTCAGAGACATTTCCAATGATGTTTTCAGCTGGATGAGTGTTATGAATCCTAAGCCTTGGAATTACATCCAGTTGCATGGATAAATCCAGATTTGAGAAGTTTGGCTCAAGATTTTGAACACTTGGTCCAACTGATGTTTGAAACTCATTCAATGAGGACTGATTGAATGAAGGAGAAACAACATCAATATCAATTGGCTGAGAAGTATTATTAACAGTTGCTTGTTCCTTCAAGATGCTACTTCCATCAGCTTGGTGTTGTATGTTATCAGCTGATGAGTTATTAGGCTTACTTTGCTTGTAACTGGTTGAAGCTCCACTGGTCCCCGAAATGGTCATGCTGTCAGATCTACCAAGGGTGGGAGCTTGAGGTTCAGAGACTCTTGGAGAATTTGGAAGAAGTTTGGGTAACTCAAATAGCTGGTCTTCATTAGAATCACTTTGAGTACCTATTCCAGCTGAAACATTCTCACAAGATGGTTTAGAATAGTTTGGAAACAATTCTAAATAAGAAATATGATCTGGGCTATTCCCCCTAACAAAAGGAGTGTGCTCATTAACAACAATGTTGGATGATTCCTCGAATTGTTTATTTTTAATGTTATAGACTCTATAAGCAATAGAGGTGGAGGAATATCCAACAAAGATAGCATCATCTGACTTCTCAGTAAATTTTGCCAAGTTTTTCTTTGTTTTAAGTATGGTACACCTGCTGCTAAAGGACCTTAGAAAGCCAATGAACGGTGGCCTCTTGTTCCATAGCTCATAAGGGGTTTTTCCATGTGGCTGGACAATGAGAACCCTGTTCTGCACATAGCATGTAGTGCTGACTACCTCTGCCCAGAATGTTAGAGGCAGCTTTGAATAAGCTAACATGATCCTAGGAGTCTGTAACTCCCAGAATAAAGTCGAAACGAGCCAATTAATAATAATAGGCTTAGCTGAGATTATTTAAAGAAAATAAGCGGGTAATGGAGTATAGACCGAGTAGACCTTGCCGGATATGTGTTTGGCGAGTTTAAGGTCCCGGGAACGCCCGATATATATAAACGGATCAGCTTGAGCAACTCTCAGTTGCAACTCAACACCCAATCTCTAGAGAGAAAGAGTAGAGAGAGAAAGTGGATAAGAGGTAAAGATTTAAGGCTTGGTTGATCACGAGATTTAAGATCAGTGTTCGTGGGCATCCAAACAAGAAAACACCAAGAATCCAGGTAAGAAATATCATTTAATCATTCCTTTTGATGTAAACTCGGATTCTAGGGCTTGGGGTTTTTGAAAGTGGCAAAGATTCACCCTAAACTCACGATTTTATGTAAGAAAACATGTAAGAAGCTTAGATATAGCTTATTGGGTGATAAACCAAGGTTTTGGAAGTAAAAGATTGAAGTTTTGGGTCAAAAATTGGTTGGTTCGTAATTTTCAGCCCGTTCTGCGATATTAAGGGTTCATCCAGCGAAATTGTGTAGTCGTCCAACGAAACTATGAAGATTTCCTGCGAAACTATAGTTTTACAGGTAGTTTCGCAGACATGGTTATCCAACGAAAGTTGGGCGAAATTGGCAGTGAAACTGGCAGTGAAGATGCCAGCGAAACTGTCAGCGAAGATGCCACCGAAACTATCAGCGAAGATGCCAGCGAAACTAGCAGTGAAACTGCTGGCGAAACTAGCAGCAAAACTGCTGATCAGGCAGCGAAATTAGCAGCGAAATTAGGCAGAAATTAACTCCTTTGTGTGTTAACTTATTTGCAGGCTGTGTAGTGCGACTCTTGTTTTGAAAGCTTGATTGAGGAGCTACTCACTGAGTCCAGGTGAGTTCTAGATCCCCTTTTTAATGGTTTTGAACTAGTTTAGGGCTGGAAATACATACTAAATATACGTTTTAAACGACCAAGATTTTAAGAGGTTTTAACAGGAAGATCGATTTTTTTATAAGGAAATGTGCTAAATATACGTTTTAAACGACCAAGATTTTAAGAGGTTTTTAATGGGAAGATTTTAAGAGGTTTTAACAGTGTGACCCCAGCCAGGGGCGTTGCCCCTTGGACCCCACTAGGGGCTGCTGCCCCTAGGACCCCGCTGTCAGGGGCTGCCGCCCCCGAATCCCCGCAGTCCCGCGGAGGATTAGTTATTTTTTATGATGACTTATGCTTGTTGTGCATATGTTTATGTATGTAAATGTGTGACGCATGATGTTAATGATGCATGGTGTGTATGATGATGCATGATGATGTTATGCTTATGTATGATATGTTTTCTTATGTTCCTTACTACTTATTATGATGTGACTTTACGTGGTGCGATTATGATAATGAACGTAAAGTATTATCTTAACAAAGTGAAAGATTTAAGATAATGAACACAATGAATGAACGAATGAAAAGTCTTGCAAGCAAATGAAAGAAAGTTCACAACTCATTGAGAGTTGTTTGCTCAACTGTGTGTTTACAACATGCGATTTTGGCTAATTCATAAGGGTTCATACACATAGTAGGAGTTAGTTTTGGTGATTGCTCCAATATGTGCGATTTGGTAATTACTGTGTGTTATGTAGCGTGCGATTATGGCTAACCCATAAGAGTTCACACACACAGGGGGAGTTGGTCTATGTGACTACTATATATGTGTGATATGGGGTCCTCGTCGCTTAACCCTAGATGATATAGCTTTGTGTTCAAGAGGGGGGGAGGGGGTTAAGCATATGACAGGACCTAGATAGAAGTGAAAGATAATAAATGTACAAAAAGTGTGATAAGTACGAAATGTGCGAAACGTGCGATATGTACGAAACGAACGATGATGAAAATAATAATTATTACCTTGATGTACGTATGATGTGTGATCATGTGCGATAGTAAAGAAAATGTTTTAATGAACGAAAGGTAATATAAAGTTTTATAAAACTAGAACTCACTCAGTAACACGGACTTTTTATGCATTTTTCAGTTAGCAGGTGATTTTTGCGGAGGATGGCACGGGGCGGCTACTTGGCTCATTTTGGATGGCATGCATTTTATGATACGATAATGTTTTTGCATTGTAATGCGAACAAACGATATTTTGTAATGAACGTTGTATTATTTTGCAAAAAGTGTTTATTTAAAATAAAATGAAATGGTTGTTTAAATTGTTTTCGCTGCATGGTTTTAGTAAAGTTAATGTATATATACATATTTTATGTGCGATGATTGACCATCTGTGAGCGTCTCGGGAACGGGACCTTACAAGTTGGTATCAGAGCCAAAACTTTAAGTGAAATTGGTAAAAGTTTCAAAAGAAACCTAAACTTAAACTGATAATGGGACAAAAGGGAAGAGATGCCAGTCCGAGTAGCTGCGTGCCATCAGGTATTTTTTTAATGTTAACCGGTATTACGTGTGCATGTTATGTGGTTTATGTGCTATTAGTAGATTTGGATACTGATGTAGTCAGGATAGGAAATGCTTGGTGTATGAAGAGTAAAGTAAGTGGCTAATCACAACTGGTCACTGTAATTAGGGACTTACTATTCTTGACATAAACTGAGCTATTACCTTGAATGACCGTGTTGGTGTTTGAATCTTATAGTGTGCTTAGAAGATAGCTGGCGGTAGATCTCGTGGTGGAGGTCATGGTGGACGTGGTGCCGGACCACGGGTCACGAGAGGAAGGCCTAGGGCCGAAGAGGTGGTTCATGAAGAACACGAGACCCCTCATCTGGAGGCCGGGGACGAGAGTGCTAACTTAAGAGCCTCAGTGAAGGAGTCTGTTGTGGAGGAGGTGCATCAGGTCATGCAGACGATCCTACCGTCTATGGTAACCAAAGTGATAAAGGCTGTAAGGGAAGGAGATAGAAGGGAGAGGAACAAGTTCTCGGGAGGATGGGAGCGATCAGAAACTGAGACGATTCTCTTCGATGATGAGGAGGAGGAAGAAGAGCCTGTGCAGGAGGCAACACGAGGCTGCAACTACGGGGCATTTCAAAGATGCAAGCCCCCAACCTTCGATGGTAATGGCATTGCTGCTGCTGCTCACTGATGGGTGAGAGAGATGGAGGCGGTACTTGATATTAGCGAGTGCCGAGAAGACCAGAAGGTGAAGTTTGCTGCCCACTCATTTATGGACTTGGCTATTTGTTGGTGGGACAATATTGTTCAGGCCGAGGGTAGCCAGGAAATTGGGAGAATGAGGTGGTCTGAGTAGAAGAAATTGGTGATTGAGGAGTTTTGTCCTCATAGGGAGATGGATAAGGTGGAGAGGGAGTTCCTGTAGCTGGAGGCGGGAACCATGACACATCAGCAATATACCACCAAGTTCAATGAAATGGCACGACTGGTGTCAGATAAGGTGACGCCTCTGTCATGAAAGATTAAGCGGTATATCCAGGGCTTGCCAACGGATATCCGTAGGCACATGATTGCTGCCCGACCGAGCACGTTTAGGTCGGCGGTTGATTTGGCAGGAAGGTTGTATGACGAGCGAGAGGTGGTGGTGGCTAAGGTGAGCAAGAAGGGTGGAGCTGACCAAAACTGGAATGGGAAACGGTTTGGACGTGGCGAAGCCGCTCCATACAACAAGGTGGCAAAGGTGGGTGACCGGTGTGTGGTCATATCTGGTGCAGGGTCAAATAAATGTGGTAAATGCGGGAAGGAGCATTCGGGAGAATGCAAATGGGGATCTAACATTTGCTTCAAGTATGGGAAGCCTGGTCATATGGCTAGAGATTGTGGAGTTATAAGGTGCTATAATAGTGGAGAGAACGACCATCTGAGTAGGGATTCCAAGAAGCCGAGGGTGGAGAGTTCCGGGGCAGGGAAGAAGACTGGAACTGAAGGGCAGAAGGCAAGCGCCCAAGCTTCATGATGACTTGGGAGGAGGCTAGGACGGACCCCAATGTGGTGTCAGGTACGTTTCTAGTAAACCAAACTCTTGCATCTGTGTTATTTGATTCTGGTGCTAACATGAGTTTTATTTCTGCTGCCTTTTATGCTAAGCTGCCCATTAGGAGTAGAAGTATTGATGAGCCCTTCGATGTAGAAACTGCCATAGGTAAGTCTACTAGGATTTCTAAGATGATAGAAGGTTATGACATAGAATTAGAAGGTCACAAGTTTCCTGTTAGACCATTCGTGATGACCTTAGGCGGGTTTGATGTAGTCCTAGGAATGGATTGGTTGGCGGACTACGAGGCTAACATCGTATGTCACAAGAAGATGATTCGATTGACAGCACCTGATGGGAGTTTGATAACGATTTATGGTGATCGAGTTACGACTATCCCGAAGGTGATTTCAATGGCGGTAGCGGGAAAGTGCATGAGGCATGAGTGTAGTGCCTACTTGGCCTACGCGAAAGATGTGGATATGCCAACACCACAACTGTCTGATATACCGGTTGTGTGTGACTTTCCAGACATGTTTCCAAAAGATTTACCAGGTGTGCCACCGGACCGTGAGATTGAATTTCAGATTGACTTGATAACGGGTGCAAAACGAGTAGCTAAGGCACCGTATCGATTGGCTCTGACTAAGATGAAAGAGTTGATGGAGCAATTGCAAGAGCTGCTTGATAAGGGGTTCATTAGACCGAGTATCTCTACTTGGGGCGCTTCGGTCTTATTCGTGAAGAAGAAGGACATTAGTATGAGGATGTGGATCGATGACCTGTTTGATCAGCTCCAAGGTGCCAGTTGGTTCTCGAGGATAGATTTTTGATCTGGCTACCATCAACTGAAGGTTAAGGAGAAAGATATTCCTAAAACAGCTTTTCGCATGCGTTATGGACACTACGAGTTTCTTGTTATGTCTTTTGGTTTGACCAACGCGCCAGCTGCTTTTATGGACTTGATGAATCGAGGGTGTCAACCGATGTTAGATAAATCAGTGATTATGTTTATCGATGATATCCTGATTTATTTGAAGAGCGAGGATGAGCATGCTGATCACATTCGAGAGGTGTTGGAGACGTTGAGAAGGGAGAAGTTGCATGCTAAATTCTCCAAGTGCATATTCTGGTTGCGCAAGGTTTAGCTTTTAGGTCATGTAGTGAATCCTGAAGGGATTATGGTGGACCCGACAAAGGTGGAGGCGGTGATGCAATGGAAGTCACCAAAGACGCCATCCGAGATCTGTAGTTTCTTAGGTTTGGCGGGCTATTACAGAAGATTCATCCATGACTTCTCTAAGATAGCTTCTACACTAACCAAGTTGACCCGCAAAGATGTGAAGTTTGTATGGGGTCAAGATCAGGAGAACGCGTTTGAGGAGTTAAAGGCGAGGTTGACTCAAGCTTCTGTCTTGTCATTACCCGATGGAAGCGAAGATTTGGTGGTTTATTCCGATGCTTCCTACTCGGGGTTAGGATGTGTCTTGATGCAGCGAGGAAAAGTTATAGCCTACGCATCCCGACAATTGAAAGTTCATGAGGTTAATTATCCTACTCATGATTTGGACCAAGCAGCTGTAGTCTTCACGTTAAAGATTTGGAATCACAACCTGTATGGGACGAAATGCACCATATTCACTGCCACAAGAGCTAGAAGTATTTCTTCGAGCAGAAGGACTTGAACATGCGGCATAGGAGATGGTTCGAGCTCATAAAGGATTATGATTGTGAGATCCCTTACCATCCGGGCAAGGCCAACATGGTGGCAGATGCTCTTAGCTGGAAGGAGAGATTTGAGCCGATTCGGGTAAAGGTTTACCAGTTGATTATGACCTCTGATGTGATAAAGCAAGTCAAGGAGTTTCAAGATGAGGCATTAAAGGAAGAGCATCTTAACTCTGAAAGGATGAGAGGTCTAGTCGCAGAGCTGGGTGAAAACACTCTCGGTGTTAGAACCCGATTCGGACAAATGTGGATTCCTTGTTATGGGGATTTACGTGGGAGGATTATGGACAAAGCTCATAAGACTCGATTCCATTCATCTCGGTGCTACAATGATGTATCAAGACATGAAGAAAAATTATTGGTGGTCGGGTATGAAACGCGATGTGGCAGAGTATGTGAGCAAGTGTCTTACTTGTTTACAACTGAAGGCCGAGCATCAGAAGCTGTATGGGAAGATCCAACCTTTGGACATGCCCGAGTGGAAGTGGGAGCATATCACCATGGAGTTTATTACAAAGTTGCCGCGTACCATGAAAGGGTATGATGCCATATGGGTGATAGTTGATCGTTTGACGAAGAGTGCTCACTTCCTACCAATCCGCGAGACGTATTCTTCCGAAAGAATAGCAGATCTATTCATCAAGGAGATTGTAAGTCGCCATGGTCTATTATGTCCGATCGTGACACTCATTTTACATCCAAGTTTTGGAAGAGATTTCACGATGCTATGGGGACGAGGTTACATATCATCACGACTTATCATCCCTAGACAGATGGTCAGTCAAAAAGGACCATTCAGACGCAGGAAGATATGCTTCAGGCATGCGTTATTGATTTTGGAAGAAGTTAGGATGACCAGTTATCGTTAGCCGAGTTTTCATATAACAATAGCTACCATGCCAGCATTGGCATGCCCCCTTATGAGATGCTATACAGTAGGAGATGTAGAACACCCGCTTGTTGCGGTGATATTGGCCAAAAAGAGTTAGGGAGCGTCGAGGTTGTCGAGGCTATGATTAAGAGGCTAGAAAGGATCAAAGCCTTTATGAAGGCAGCTAAAGATAAGCAAAAGTCGTATGCCGATAATCGACGTAGACTGATTGAGTTCCTGGTGGGTGATAGAGTTATGTTGAAAGTATCACCTTGGAAGGGCATCATTCGGTTTAGGAAGCGGGGCAAGTTGAGCAAAAGATACATAGGGCCTATCCGAATTATTGCTCGAGTAGGAGAGGTCGCATATAGGTTGGAGTTGCCAAGTGAGTTAAGTGGAATTCATCCGACATTCCATGTATCTCATTTAAGAAAATGCTTAGCCGAGGAGGATATGGTGGTGCCACTGGAGGATTTTGAAGTGGACGAATAACTCAGTTATGTAGATCAACCAGTGACGATCATTGACCGTAAGGAGAAGAGGTTAATGAATAAAATGGTTCCTCTTGTGTGTGTACAGTGGAAGCACAGGAAGGGATCCGAGTTGACGTGGGAGACTGAAGAGGAGATGAGACAACATTACCCACTTTTGTTTGAGGAATAATAGGTTTCGGGGACGAAACCTATATAAGGGGGGTGGACTTGTAACGCCCGGAATAAAGTCGAAAGGAGCCAATTAATAATAATGGGCTTAGCCGAGATTATTTAAAGAAAATAAACGGGTAATGGAGTATGGACTGACCAGACCTCGCAGGATATGTGTTTGGCGAGTTTAAGGTACCAGAAACGCCCGGTATATATAAACAGATCAGCTTGAGCAGCTCTCATTTGCAACTCAACACCCAAATTTCTATAAAGAGAGAGAGTATAAAGAGAGAGTAGAGAGAGAAAGTGGAGAATAGGTGATGATTTAAGGCTCGGTTGATCACGGGATTGAAGATCGGTGTTCGTGGGCATCCAAACAACAAGAAAACACCAAGAATCTAGGTAAGAAACATCATTTAATCGTTCCTTTTGATGTAAACCTGGATTCTAGAGCTTGGGGTTTTTGAAAGTGGCAAAGATTCGCCTAAAGCTCACGTTTTTATGTAAGAAAACATGTAAGAATCTTAGATATAGCTTATTGGGTGATAAACCAAGGTTTGGATGTAAAAGATTGAAGTTTTGGGTCAAAAATGGATTGGTTCGTAATTTCAGTCCGTTCTACGAAATTAAGGGTTCATCCAGCGAAACAATGGAGAACAACATGCAACATGAACTTCCAGTTGTAGGAGAAGTTAAAATTGTAGAAGGTGATGCAATGGAAGTCTCCACTAACCAAGTTTGATTCTCAACTTTAAAATAAAAGATTTTAAAGTTTCAGCTGTTTCATCCTTAGTTCTTAAAAAGAAGACCCGTGTAAATCTTGTGAAATCATCAAC
The DNA here is from genome assembly GCA_018326385.1 of Flaveria bidentis. Taxonomy (NCBI): domain Eukaryota; kingdom Viridiplantae; phylum Streptophyta; class Magnoliopsida; order Asterales; family Asteraceae; genus Flaveria; species Flaveria bidentis. The sequence continues at coordinate 1,093 of BJCM01241384.1, read as the reverse complement.
GATCACAAGGCAATATGATTTCCTTCCAATGCTCATTATACTTGTTGGACCAAATAAATCCATGTGCAATAAGTGTAATGGGTGGTGATAGAGTTAACTTCTTTGGATTTGTGAGAGACTCTATGTTGCTTTCCTTTCAGGCAAGGTACACAGTTGTCTCTACAGAAAAACTCCTTTTTGGGCACACTATGTACCAAGTTATTTTTAACCAGTTTATTCATGGTTTTAAAATTCACATGACACATACGTTTATGCCATAAGGCAGACTCATCACCATCAGCTTTGGAAAGAAAGCATACCCAATGGGGAAGCATTATTCATATCCATCTTGTACATATCCCCTTTCTTGAGAGATCTAAGAAGCACCAATTCCTGAGGAATTGACATCCCAGGTTTGAGGATGATGCACTCATGCTCTGTGAAAAGCATTTGATGCTTTTGATCACAGAACTGAGAAACACTTAGGTGATTATGTTCAAGCTATTTGACAGAGTTCACTTGGTTGACTCTTAACAAGCCATTGGATACAATTCCTCTGCCTGAAATGTATCCTCCGGTCTCACCTCCAACCTGAACATGACCTCCATCAAAATGTTGAAATTGTTGAAGTAGAGATCTGTTCCCGGTCATGTGCCTAGAGCATCCACTATCCATTATCCAGACATTATTGTTCTTGTCTTATGAATATCCCTGCACATAAGGCGAAAAGTTAGTTTTGATTGAAAACCCAAGCCTGTCTGGTCTTGGGTTCTTCCATTGATGATGTCATAATTGAACCAAAATTAATGGTAAAGGGTTCAATTGATGTCTTTGAAAAGGAAGGTATGACTACAACATCTTGTCTGATCTTCCCTTCCATCCCATGGTTGATCAGTTTTGATGAGCTTGTTGAAGCTTGAGCAACATGAGTTTATTCCGAAGCTTCTTTGATTTCAAAAGAAGCATTCACTACCTTCTTCCGAAGTAGCCTTCTTCTCGAAAGATTTTGAGGAAGCTCTTGTTCTTTTGAGCTTTCTTTGGCTTAACTTCCGAAGCCATTTTCCCTTCGGAAGAATGAGTTTCTTCTGAAAGCAACTTAGCTTCGGAAACCAGC